>PVLD010014104.1:0-53579 GCA_004027595.1 Dinomys branickii | reverse complement strand
CTATGCATATGGAATCCCCTTCTTTACGTGCACAATGCCCTCATCTAGTCTGCTTGTTTTCTTTTAAACCACTTGTAGGAGATCCTCCACATCAGTACTGTAAGGCTCAACTGGGACAGGACTCTCCCAGTACCCAGCCCATCTGCCACTAGAGGCATGGTTCTCAACTCAGCACTGGTGCCCTTGGCAAACATAGGATGTCATAAAAGAGATAATATGGAGCTCCCAGACATCTGCAGATACCCAAACATTTACACAAGATGCCTCAAGGACTTTGCCCACCGAGGCATGAGACATACAGAGAACTTTATTTTGGTGGTGGTGGGGTTACCAGGAATTCAGGACCTCATGTTTGCCAAGCAGGCACTGTGCCACTGAGCTAAATCCTTGGCCCCAGTCCACAGAACTTTGACCAGTGAGGTTTACAGAGATCTTTCTGCTTAATGCCTCCCTTTGTCTTCTTTCAAGCCCTATTTGAAAAAGCCAACTTCTCTTTGTTCCCTATAAATGGCTTTTCACCCTCTGTCTGCCTGAGCCTAGGCACAATAAATGCCACAGCACGTGGCCCTTACACAAGCCTGGTGGTCTTGGCTGGCCATTGCCTCTTGTCATTCCTTACAAGAATATGAGATTTTATTTGTTGCCTTTATACCTATATAGTATTCCATTATGTGTATCTACCATAATTTATCCAACCACTCACTGCCAATCATTCAGACTGCTCTCAAGATTTTTTTTTTTTTTGTCTTTTTGAGACAGTGTCTCACTATGCAGTTCACGCTGGCCTTGAGCTCACTTTGTAGCTCAGGCTGGCCTCAAACACACAAAGATCCTCTTGCCTCAGCCTCCCGAGTGCTGGGATTACAGGCGTGCGCCACCACACCCGGCCTCTTTCAAAGTTTTGCAATGACAAAAATGTCACAGTGAAACACCTCCTCATTTTTGTTTTTGTTGTTTTATTTTAATTTTTACTAGCACTTGTTTGCAGTACATAGTGTTTATACTCCTTATGTGGAGTTGGTGCACATGCACAACACCTCATTTCATCCCCCCCCACTACGGTATGCGCCTAGATGTCCCCCTAAAGTTTTATGCAGTCATAGGTGGGTTTTATCACAGGTGGCTGGATCTAGAGTGGATCCGGGATTGACTCATGGTGCAAGGCTAGGACCAAGGGCAATAGGATTAAGAGTGTGAGTGCTGCCCACCCTAAGTAGCCTGGATAAAAGAGGCTGTCAGCTGGGCGTGGTGGCGCACACCTGTAATCCCAGCACACAGGAGGCTGAGGCAGGAGGATTGTTGGGAATTTGAGACCAGCTTGGGCTACAAAGTGAGCTCAAGATCAGCTTGAACTGCACAGGGAGCCCCCCCTCAATTAAAAAAAAAAAGAGGCTGTTAAGGCTCCTTGTTTGCTTTGCTACCTTCTGCCTGCCATGAATTGGTTCTCCTCTGTGATGCTCCTCTGCCACGCCACCACCCTGCCTTGGAGCCAGCCGATTACGGACGGAAACCTCTACAAACTGCAAGCTAAATAAACCTTCCCCCTTTTAACTGTGGGTGTCAGGTATTTTGTTACAGCAGGGAGAGAAAAATAACTCAGACATGCTGCCTCCATCTCTTGCCCTCCTCCACCGTCGAGAACGATCTGTCTTCATACTTCCTGCCACCCATCTTTCATTTTGTTCCTGATTTATAATGTTGGTTCCTTACGTAGAGAAGCCATGTGATACTTCCGCTTGTGTGTCTGATCTATTTCACTTAACTCTATGGGCTCGTGGTTCATCATTTTCCCACAAATGACTCGTTTACCTTTCTTGATGGCAGAGCGGTACAGCACAGTGTGTAAATACCACACTTTCTTTTCTGTTCATCTGTTAATGGCTGTGTAGCTGTTTTCAAGAATTAACTATACGAATTGTGCAGTTATAAATATGGGTGTGGATGTACTGCTGTAATACATTGTCTTTAACTCTTCTAGGAAGATGCCTAGAGTACAGCTGAATGTAAAAATATAATAACAGCCAAAAATGATTGAAAACATGACATAAAAATATAATTCGTGAGTCCCAGAATACGTACATTTGTGAGTTTAATGGGTACAGTCAAACCCCCTCCCTAGAGGGCACCCACGCGGGCTTTCCTCAGCAGTGGAAGGGAGAGCCTCTGCCCCACTGCCTTCAGTGCAGGCAGTGCCCACGCTCATGTCCGAGAACACAGAGGCACACCTCGGGGGGTCCTGGCCTGCACTCGTTCCAGCTAACTCCTGGCGGTCTTGTCCTGGCCGTCTGCCTGCAGTGTGGCTGGGGCAGCACAAGGCTGGCAGACAAGCCACAAGCACTGACCCTGGAACAACAGCTCTGGCTCCTCCAGGAGGGAAACCACACAGCCCCGGAAACCCAGGCCTCACGGGCAGAAGCCCGCTACACCACAGCTCTAGGACTGTTCCTATTCTGGCAAGGTTGGATTCTGGAGACATACTTTTCCAGAGGGATAGGGAAAAAAAAAAATTAAGGCTACAGCTTTTAGAAAACCGCAAGTCTTCATATAAGATGGTGCTAAGGTTGCCATGTGGATTGTCTCCCCCGAAAATCCTGCTGAAATTTGGTCCCTAATGTAGGAGTGGTGAGCAGTGGGGGGAACTCAGAGAGGTAATGAGGCTCCTGAGAGAGATTAACACCCTTCTTCACAGAGGGTTATTAGAAAGCAAGCCTGTTCCCCTGCTTTGCCTCTTCCATGTGCTTTCTCGTCTTCTTTGCTTTTCTGCCACCATGTGGCGCACCACAAGGCCTTCCCCACGCTATTGACAGCCCAGCCTCCAGATCTGTGAGCCAAAACAGACCTCAGGTCTGTGAAAATTACCAAGTCTGGAGGGCCAGGAACACAGCTCAGCGGCAAGGCGCCTGCCTGGTAAGCATGAGGTCCTGAGTTTGATTCTCGATTTAAAAAAAAAATTACCAAGTCTGTGGCATTCTGTTTTAGCAACAGAAAACAGATCAAGACAGAAGCCAAAGCCAGGGCAGCCTAAACTAAGAATGGCAATTAGAGGCCTGTGGGCCAAATTCAACCTACAGACTAAAAACAAATCTTTTTGGGTTTCTTTGGGCATATACAGGCTATTTTTAAAATGTGAATTAGTCCCTGACATTTTTTCAAAAATCTGGAGAGTTCGTAAAAGTATCCGAATTTCTGTCTTTTTTGTAGCTGGCATACTACAAGAGAAAAGTCTGCTGTTGGCCACAGGCACCTGATATGTTCTCTGTTCATTCTGTGCAGTAACAATTCAGAGAGAGTCCTTAGCAGGCCAGGTGTGACCAGTGGTGACTGAGACCAAAACATCTCTGCCCTTACAAGGGAATCAGACAATAAACCAGAAAAACCCACTATTACAGAGTTCACAGCGAGGCGGAAAACTAAAGCAGGGCCTTCACACTGAGCTACATCTTTTTTAAAAAAATTTTTTGAGACAGATTCTCACTAAGTCACTAAATTGCCCAAAATGGCCTGGAAGTTGCAATCCTTCTGCTGCACCTAGCACAGGCTGCTGGGATTACAGGTCTGCGCAACCGCACCCAGTGAGGGTGTGATTCTAAACAGCACCACCGGGGCCAGGCTCCCTCAGGAGGAGGCGGGAACATGTGACTAAGGCGGGAGAGTGCCCGGAAATCTCAGAACAGCACAGGGCTATGTGGCTGGACTGTGGGGAGCAGCAGGGAGAGGAGCCGGAGGGAAGGTGAGGGGTAGGATGGGCAGGTCCCCTCAAGCTTCTTGTGCCCTTTAAGAGCTCAAGCTTTGACTTAGAGTGCGTGCGACAAGAGCCACTGGAGGGTTTTTAGCTGAGGGGTGGCACTGCCGTGCTGGGTCACTCCGTGGGGAACAGACTTCTGGGGAGCACAGAAGCCGGCAGCCCAGTGAGGATGTGTCTTTAATAATCCAGGAGTAGGGCTGGGGATACCGCTCAGCGGTATAAGCACCTGCCTGGCATGCGCAAGGTCCTGAGTTCGATTCCCGATACTGAAAAAGAAAAATCCAGGAGCGATGGGCAGACAGCTTGGCCCAGTGGTTACATCGCATGGGGTGAGGAGTAGTCAAACCCTAAATATAGTCTGAGGATAGAACGACAAGGTTTCCTGCTGGATTGAACACGGAATGTGAGAGGAAGAGAAAAGTCAAGGGCAGCTCCAAGGATTTTAACTTGAGCAACAGAAAAACAATGGAGCTGCCATTAAAATGAGCTGAAACTGCGCTTGATCCGTCCCATTGCTGTGTCCCCTCTGGTCCTAGAAGGTACTGGAGTTTGCAGCTAGCTAAGCCTGGCGCCCTCCTTCCTTCTCCTGCACTCTCCTTGAAGTCTCAAGATGCACATGGTGTTGTGGGATGGTGGTGCAGTGCCGTGATTTTACGGATTTTTTTTTCTTTTTTTTTTTGGTCTTTTGAGACAGGGTCTCATGATACAGTTTAAGCTGGCCTTGAACTCGCAAGGATCCTCCTGCCTCAGCTTCCTGAGTGCTGGGATTACAGGTGTGCACCACCACGTCCAGTTTATTTAGGGATTTTTGCTGTTATTCCACCCAAAGAATTGACCAGGACAAGGGATGAATAGGTGAATAAGACTTCTTTAAAGTAAAGGAAGAGGGAGAAGAATGGGAAAAAAAGAGAAACTAAGATATATCATGTACCTACATCCCTATGACAAAACGGATCATATGCATATCTAAATTGTACCAATAACTCAATTATAAAAAAAATACAGCAAAGGAGGAAAAGGAATGAATGAAGAAAAAAGATGAGTGGGAAGAGGGGCTGGGGATATAGCTCAGCGGTACAAGTGCCTGCCTGGCAAGTGCAAGGTCCCAAGTTCTATTCCCGGTACCAAAAATAAAAAAAAGTGGGGGGGGGCAGGAAGAGGTGCGTCCCACAGGCAGGATGGGCTGCTGCTGAAACAGGAGGGCAACAGAACAGGAAGCTCTTGGCGGCGGCAAAGTCAGTGGTTGCCGGCTTTTACATCTCAGAGCTAATCTGTTGGAGGTTGCTCTGTCCAGGAATCCGGGCTGTGATTGACAGGTGACATCCTGTTGTTAGTTTCTGTTTCAGATCAGGTTACATATCGTTTTCGATCCTCTGTTCCAGATCTTCATGACTGACAGGTTAGGTCCTCTGTGAAGTCTTCATCTTCTTTCTCACTGGGGTGGGACGTACTGATGGGGAGGTCTGGGGTAACTGTATACAGTTTAGCTCTTTTTCTTTTTTCTCATGGTATTAGGGATTGAAGCCAAGGCCTTTGCACTGAGCCACATCCCCAGCCTTTTTACATTTTTTCTTTTAATTTTGACTGACAGGTCTCACTAAATTGCTAAGTTGCCCTGGGCTTGAACTTGTCACCTTCCTGCCTCAGCTTCCCAGAGGTCTGGGATTGCAGGTGTACACCAAGCATTCTTGGCGGTTCAGTTCTTGACCTTAAACCTGTTATACTGGTGTTAGCCTGTTAAACTAAGCAAATGAATTTTCAGAATGTTCTTTATGATTCTCATATTTCAAAAAATATACACAAAAGTATTTCCAATGGTACATCTCAGATGTGAGAGACGACCCAGCTATTCCTCTTCTAGGTATCTTCTGAAAGAGTTAAAGGTGTGATATATGCATACCTGTGTTTATTTGATTTTTTCTGGTCAAGGCAATTTTTTATATATGGACAGTTTTGCTCAAAAGACAAAAAGTTCCGGGAGTGTACTTTTTTTGTTTTGTTTTGTTTTTGAAATAGAGTCTCACTAAATAGTTAAGGCTGACCTTGAACTCACTGTGTAGCCCAGGCTGGCCTCAAGTCCATGGTGATCATCCTGCCTTAGGCTCCCAAGAGCTGGGATTACAGGTGTGCATCACCATGCCTAGCTGGGTAGTGCACATATTTCTAAATGGTACTATCAGCAATGTTTGCAAATAACAGTTTCCAGTGTCCACCTTGGGGTTAATTCGCCTTTACCCAGAAATAAACATATGCCCATGTTTATATCACCACAGCTTCTTTTTGCTTTTTTTTTTTTTTGAGGCAAAACTTTGCTTTGAACTCACTATGTACCCCAGGCTGGCCTCAAACTTGCAGCAATCCTCCTGCTTCAGCCTCCCAGTGCTGGGATTACAGGCATGTGCCATCATGCCCAGCCTATGTGTAGCACAATGTGTAATAGGTAAATTTTGGAAGTGACCCATATGTCCATCCATAGTGGAATGGATAAAGAAAACGTGGCATTCAAACAGAATGAAGTACTACTGTGCCCTAAAGAAGGACAAACATGAGTCATTAATAGGGAAATGGATGCACTTTGAAACCATAACATTAAGTGAAATAAACAGGAGCTTAAATGTCACATGGTTTCTCTTATATGAGAAACTCAAAGTATAAATAAAAAGTGAAGTCAAACATAAGAAGAAGAAGGGAGATGGATCTTTCTCTAAGGTGAAAGGCATCAAGAGGCAGAGGAAGGAGAGAGGTAAGGAAGGAAGGGGGACGGAAGAGGAATTGAGATGTGTTATCTGCACATACCAACTCCACACAAGGATATGTAAATATTATGTACTATAAACATGTACCAATAAAAAAGAAAGATAACTTAAAACACTTACAAAAATCTCAAGTCTGCTGTTCCTGAGACCAAGTCATGGCAGCACAGGGTGCTAGTGTTGTAACTTTGGTCAAGTCACCCAACCTCTTGGGGCTCAGCATCTCATTTGTAAACAGTGGGGTCACAGTGAGGCAGTGTGCACTCAAACAGACAAGCTGCACAGCACGGTGGCTGAGTAAGTACTCCATGAAAAGCAGTTCTATAAACATATTTTTTGGTCATTTTTTTTAAGACAGGGTCTCTCTATACAGTTCAGGCTGGCCTTGAGCTCACTTTGTAGCCTAGGTTGGTCTCAAACTCCCAACAATCCTCCTGCCTCAGCCTCCTGAGTGTTGGGATTACAGGCATATGCCACCACAACTGGCTTGAACAGCAGTTCTATAAGTGGCCTCTGAGATCCTGCTTAATATATCATGTGTGGTCAGTGACCACTTACTTCAATGCCCACTGTACTTTGAACCATGTGTGCACCACAACAAGCCCTTTATGTAGTCAGAGTCAAGCAGAGTAAAAAATGAAGTTTTTGAACCTAAGATCATAATCCACTTATTACTACGACTGCAAAGAAGTACATAAGGTCCTTTTACTCTTTATCTGAAAAAAAAAGAAAAAAAAAAAAAAACACTCCGTCTTTAACACTGCATCTCTGGAGGCTAATTCTGCAGCAATTATTGCCGGTATTAATTTGAAGAGGATCCTCTCGGCTAGGTTTTAATGGGAAGAGGAATATTTATGGAAAGGATATACAAGTAGCTATTCTAATTCCTTCATGGAAATTAATCAGCACTAGAAACGAGACCTGTGTTTTCTTAGAGGAAGGGAGGGAGCAGCAGCACCCTATGGCAATCTATTGCTGCTGGCTGCAGTGGGTCTTCCTGCTCCTGTTCCACTCGCTGCCCCAACCCGGCAGCCACCTCTGGGGAAGCCTGCTCAGTGGTGTATGTGGCATGCAGAGCACAGGCTGGTCACAGGGAGTGACAGCACCAGGGATCACTAGTCCACCTTCCAGCTACCGGGGCTGCAATCCTGGCTGGGCTTTCATAGTCCAACTTCCTGGTTACAAGTTTTGGGTGTGAAGTCTGACAACTGTGTTCAAATGCCATTTCCACCACTCACTGGGTGACCTCAGGTGCACTGCTGAAGCCTCCTGAGCCTCAGCTGCCTCACCTGGAAAGGGGGGTTGGCAGCCCATTCCATGGTGCTGCTGGGATGATCATATGAGACTCAGGGGTAAGCCTTGGTATACACATAGCATGAGCTTGATAACGTGCTCAGTGCTATCATTATCACCCCATGCTCCTGGGTCCCTTGATTCATGGCCTGGCTAGGCAGTAGCTGGCTACAGTAACAGCAGCAAAAGAACAAGATACACTTTCTCCTCTCAGGAGCTTTTTATTTATTTATTTATTTATTTGTCTTTTTGTAGCCCAGGGTGGCCTCAAACTTGGAATGATCCTCCTGCCTCAGCCCCCTGAGTGGTGGGATTACAGAAATGCTGGGATTATAGGTGTGCACCACCACGCTCAGCTTGTTTTGTTTTGTTTGCTCTTAGTAGCTTTGACAAGGGAGATAAAAGAAGAGGTGAAGCGAAGTGGGGTGTCGGGCAGTACAGAAACTATGTGGACAAGTCTGGACTTGTACCTTGGGAGCACTGGTAAGATGTCCAGTAACTTACAGCCAGAAACTTCAAGGTTCTCGTCGCTTCCTCTCCTATCCACATCAGCAACATGGACCACAGGTTCACCCTCCACAGAACTGGACCTGTCCATTTCTCTCCCTCTCCACGACCTCCCCTGACTCCCAAGTTACCATGACAGTTTCCCCAGAACTCTGTGCAGTTCTGTTCACTAGGCTTCCTGGGTCCACAATTGTCCCTTCTAGCCCACCCCTCACTGAGCAGCCAGAGGGAATTTTAACAACCATGGTGATTTTGTTTTTGACCCATTAGTTATTTCCAAGTGTCTTGTTTAATTGCTAAATATTTGATATTTTCCAGATACCTTTTTGCTACCCATCTCCATTTTAATTCTCTTGTAGTCAGGCAAACATTCTCTGGAGTGATTTCAATGCTTTCAAGTTTAATGAGTCTTGTCTTACATCAGAGTAGATGATCTGCCTTGGTGAATGTTCCCATACAATTGGAACAAATGTTTATTCTGCAGTTGTTAGGTGGCATGTTCTATACACTCATAGTTGTCCATTCAGTTACTTGGTGATAGTCCATACTCCAGGTCTTCTACAGCCTCATTGGTTTTCTGTCTTGTTATAACCACACAAGCTCCACAGATATTTGTTTCCACACACAAAGAAAGTGGGGGGCAGGAGACATGTAACATGATTCCAAATTCACTTGCAACACCAAGTATGATTAACACTATTAATTTTCACCTTTCTTTCTCTTTTCTTTGGGTCTGGAGAGAAAGCTCGCCAGAACTCCTGCGGTTTATAAGCAATTTCCTGGGGCTATTAGTGAAGGCTGCCAAAGGGTTCCCACACTAGGGCACAGCTGTGCACTCACCATTATCTGATAGCCAGCTCTGACTCATCTCCTCTCAGAAAGGCTTTCGGGAGGGCCCCTCTCCCTCCCTGCAACAGTCTCTTCATCATACCTTCTGCTGCAGTTTCTCAGTTACTTTCTCATTTACTGTTTGCCTCCCTTAATCAGAACAGAAGCACCATGAGGGCAGGGACCTGCCATCTCGGACTAGCTTTTAAGGCCTGTGTGCCTGTCTCAGGCCTCCAATAAACAACAACACAAGCTAAGGAATTTAACCATTGAACTGTCTCAGAACCACTGTAATTTTAAATATATTTTAGGGTTGATTGTAGAAGGGAAAGACAGTTCTGAGCTATGAGCAAGTCTGTGAACAACCAAACTACAAAACACAAGTCCTGAAGGAAATCCAGTATAATGCCCACCATACAGAATATCCTTCTTCTGTTTGTGTGTGCCTGCATACCACCCTCTAAGCCTCTTTGACAGACACATAGGTTTCCACAAGCATCATTCAATTTCCTTACCTCTTGCTCTGGATTACATAAGCGCCGCCCGCCCCCACACACACATACCAGGATCGCTCTAGTGGAAGACAACAGAATCTTTAGGAGGCCGGGTCTTGTGGATGGTCCTTAGGTCATGGAGGGTGTACCCTCAAAGGGGGTTGTAGGACTTTGGTCTCTTCTTTTTCCCTTCTGCTTCCTGATCATCATGTGAGCAGTTTGCTCTTCCATGGGAACGTGCCTTGCTGTGACACGTTGTCAACCCAGTGGGCACGCGTGATCTTGGTTAGAATCTCCACAACTATGAGCAAAAATAAGCCTTTTCTCTTCATAGGTTAACTACCTCGTGTGATTTGCTGTGACGATGGAAAGCTGACTGATCTTAGGCTTTTCTAAAATACTCTAAAAACTAAAATGATAAAAAGGAAGCTGGGGAAAGGGAAGAACAGAAGCAACAACAAAGGAACCATTCAGATACAAGAATTGAACTCCAGAGAGGAAACCTTTGGAAAACAATGCTAATGATAACCAAGAAACGGGGAAAATATTTATGGAGGGAAAACCAGGCAAGAAGGAAAACAGGAAAGAAGACAGGACAAGGTTTCAGAAAGAAAAAGAAACATTTCCTTCTTGCCAAACAAAGACATATATATGAAAGACTTTTTGTGCAGGGAATGACAGGCACTCCGTAGACCAAGCCCTACCTCTCTAGTTTTTTTTTCCTTTTTTTTTTTTTTTTTTTTTTTGTGATGAGGTTTTGCTGTGCAGTTTAGGCTGGCCTGAAGTCACTCTGCAGCCCAGCCTGGCCTCAAACTCAGGGCAATCCTCCCGTCTCAGCCTCCTGAGTGCTGGGATTACAGGTGTGTACCACCACATCCGATTTGAGAGACTTGAATCTGAGTAAGGCAACAATAATTAATCTATAGATAATCAGCAAATCATAGTTTTAATATCTGCTCAGTCATATTATGACTAAGGAAATGATGCTGCCAATAGAAGGCAAATATAGACATTGTTTCTTCTTGGGAAGAAGAGAAAGGCATGGAGAGGGCTGGAGGAGACAGTGGCCTGACAGTGTGCATGCAGATAAAGGCACAGTCCTGAACACTTTAAAAGGGGGAGAGCAGTGCCCACTACGTGCTGCATACTTCACCACAATAAAAAACGAGAAAAAAGAAACACGAGCATCATTATAAATTTTTCAATTAAAATAAAGCTTATTTCACACAAATATATTCTAAAGAATTATTCCAAAATAATCCTTAATTTCTATGCAGTGAACCCTTGACTTACTAACTCAACTTGTATGCACGGGCTGGTTGTAACTCAAGTTGGCTGTAAGTCAAGACTATTTTTCCCATAAGAAACAATGGAAATACCCATAACACATTCTGAACCTCCCAAAGCATCCCTTAACTAACATTTTCATAATAAAAAGGATGGTATAACGTGTGTACTTTCCAAAAACACCAATAATTTTCCTAGTGAATTTACCAAACATTATAAAATGTGCCTACTTTACCCAAAACAACAATTTCATATGGTAGTCACCTTTCCAGTTGACATCTTTGGCTTCAGGAAGGGAGGATGAAATGGGAGGTAGTTACTGTGGGGAAGGAGAGTCTCCTTCCGTAAGAACTTCAGGGATCTGGCTCTTTGGGATCCTTTTTCTCCTTGGGAGAGTCTGTACCCCACTGGGACCTGTTTCCAGCTCACTAGATCTCAACCTTTTTAGAACTGAAAACCAGTCTAAGGTTGTCTCCTTCTGTCTTTTCTTTAACACTGTTCTATAGTATGACAGGGCATTGTCATTAAGCAAGTGAATGCAAGATTGGCTTTATCTCTGTCTGGGTGCACCTTCTCTACAAACGTTTGTAGCTCTGTCCGCCTTTTCAGGATGTCCATTTTACAAGGAGAACTTTGCTGCACTCTCTCCTCTTCAGAGAGCTGTTCAGCTGCCACTCTCTGCTGCTCAGGTGGAGTTGCTGAAGTTTCTCTTGGACGATTCCTCTGCGTGTTCCTCACCAACACCACTGTCTACGAGCAAGCCTATGGCCTCTGCTGTAGTGACAGTGTCATCAACCACAGGGTCAAATGAAGTCCCAGGTTCCTTTATACAGCCTTCAAAGTCTCTCTCCTGTATAAACTTAGGCCACATTTTCTTCCAGGCAGATCTCAGTTTCCTCAGAGAGACACTGGCCCAGGATTTCTCAGTTAACCCCACACAGGAAAAGATGTAAGAGTCCTTCCAGAACTCTTTAAGGGTTAAATCTGTACCTGGGACCACCTGGAAGCACTCCAGGAACAGTTCCTTGGTGTATAGCTTCTTAAAATTAGCTAGAACCTACCGGTGCATAGGCTGCAGTAGAAGAGTTGTATTAGGTGGGAGGAACTTGACCAAGATCCTTGGGAATTCTTCAGCGAATTCTCCCAAATCTCGTAAGTGAGCAGGAGCATTGTCCATAATGAGGACAGCCTTGAGTGGTACACCTTTGTCCTCTAGGTTTTAACAGGACAGAAAGCCTCCCTGACCCACTCAAGAAAAAGTACTCTCATTACTCTGGCTTTTAGGTTATATCTCCACCTGACCCTTAGCCTATTCGTCATGACTTTAAGCTTTCCAGACACTCTACTAGGGGTCTCAGAGTGATAAAACAAGAGATGTTTTATCCTGAGATCACCACTCTCCTGGGCACATAGCAATAAGGTTGGCCTATCCCTTATAGGCTTGTGGCCTGGTATTTTCTTCTCTTCCCTGGTAATGTTTGTTCTCTTGGGCATTTTCTTCCAGGAAAGGCCAGTTTCATCACTTGAAAATTTGATGAGAGCAAAAGCTATTTCTCTGTGTCCTTGTTTCGAAGTCGTGTACATAATTTTCAGCAGCCCTTTTACCAGCACTGGTTGTTTCACCATGCCTAGTTTAGCCAGGAACCCCAGTTCTCACTTTAAAATCGTGAAATCACCCCTTACTGGCACAAAAGGTCTCATCATTATCACTCATTCATGGATAATAGTTTAGGAGACAGGGATTTGTAGCCTAGCTTTTTCAGATTTTAGATTCAGATAGGCTATATAACCTGCCATCTGCCTTTTGTTTAACCATACTAATAACAACTTTTTACCTGGTTTAACACTGTTGACTGGGGCTTGCTACTTTGAGTAACGCCTTTAGCAACACTAGCTTCCTTATACAAATCTCTGTGAGACTATCAAGATGGAGGATTTCAACATGTTGTACGTTAGTGAGATCATCACATGAACAGCAGTCTCACATTTCTCCACAATTTCCTTCTGGGATTGAACTCAGGACCTTGCACTTGCCAGGCAGGACCTTATGCCACTGAGCTAAATTCCCGGCCCCTACAATTTCTTTCCTTTTTTTTGATTGTGATTGCCTTCTTTCCCTACCCTTCCTTCTTGAGCTTCTTTTCTAGCTTTTTTGGGGGACATTTTGATAGCAGTAATCGTAGTGATTATATAAAGCACTGACTGCAATCACATCTACAAACATGCACAGCTGAGCTCAGACTGATGCTCACATATGCTTACATACACTTTTTCTGGCTTTGTTTTCAACTGGTTGTAAGTGAAACCTAAATTCTGGTTAGAACCCAAGTTGTTCATATGTGAGGCTGGTCGTAACTTGAAGATCCTGTTCTTGTCATTTCTTCTTCCTTTTATTGCTGTGAAGCACCAATACCTCCTGGCACACACCAGCCTCTAGGAAAATGTCTGGCCCAAGCAGACAGAGAGACAGTGTTTGCCAAGAAAGATAGAGACACACCATCCTCACTTCTAACCTGTTCCTTCCCTGACAGAGCTTTTCCCTGGTGAGTGATTCCAGAGGAAGTGTCCAGTGGCCCTTACCCTTTCTCTGGAGCAGGGCTTGTGAGCCAAGGTAGTCAATTGCAGAAATAATAACTAGTGAGCAAAGAAAGAAAACCCGGTGGAAGTGAGCATTTCCACAGGCAGCTGGTGACCTTTGAGACCCTCTAGTAAGCAGGTAAAAACTGCGAAGAGGGGTAGCTAGAATTCAAAGAGCCAGTAGCTCAACATTTCAGCATGAACAATAGTCCCATGAAACAATCAGGGAGCTGTTAGGGTTGGGATCTTCAGTGTCTCCTGAAAACTTGTGCTTTGATTTCTGCTTCACCACCTGCTTCCTGCCATGATGTTCTGCCTCAACACAGGCCTCAAAGCAATGGAGCTAAGTAACCGTGGACTGAAACCCCTGAAACTGAGACCCTAAAATAAACCTTTGCTCCTTTAAATTGTTTTTCTCAGGTATTCTGTCACAGCAAGGGAAAGCTGCACAGCAGATACTATTCTGACCAAACAGTTGTACTAATGTAACCACTGGCGTGAACTTACGTTCCCAATTTGGTCATATTAACTCATCTGACCCTCAAAACACCATCCTGAGGTAGTACGGCCATTATCCCTGCTTTATAGATGCAGAAATGGAGATACAGAAAGGTTAAATAACTCCCTTGCGGGGCTGGGGATATGGTTCAGTGGAATAAGCACCTGCATGGCAAGTGCAAGGTCCTGAGTTCAATCCCTGGTACTGCAAAAAAAAAAAAAAAAAAAAAAACCAAACTCACTTGAGGTCACATAGCTACACTAATATAGGCAGCCAGCAAATGTTTTATTCAATAAAATGTTATTCGTGTAAATGAGGAATAGTCCCTTTCATTTATTTAGCATCTGCTATGTGTGATGCCCCATTCTAGGCATTATCAGTGCCTCTGTCACTCTGCTAGGGTGGTACTGTCCCATTCAAGCAGGCAATGAGCCTAAATAGCTGACCTGTAGTCACCACAGTAAGTGGCCACACCTGGACAAATCAGGACTCTGTGACCACAGAGCTCATGCTCCTTCCGCTCCCATTCCCACCTGTGCTCCCACCAGGGGCATAACACAGTCACTGTGTGAGCGACAAAGACGTGATCAGTGTCACCGCCATTGTTCTTAAACTTCAGTGGACCTGACACTCACCGGAGAATCCCCAGGCCCTTCCTCTAGACCTTGAATTATGATGTCTGGCATGGGCCAGAGGGACCTGCATGCATGTGTGCGTGTACATGATTTCATGTTTTCATTGTGAGATCACTGTGGTCCACAAAGACTGGTAGAAAGTCCCTTGCATTTTGGAGCACTGTTCACCCAACTTCCCACATTACATCCTACTTAACCACAGAGTAGCTACCAAAGCTGAGACCCGCCCTCCTGGGATGCCAGTGCCTGAGACTCACTCAGATGTCACCAGCACGCTCATTAACCTCCTTCTGTTCTAAGCCCCACTTGAGGGTCTCCAGGCATTTAGTTGTCACAGCTCCCTAGTTTCTTCCCATTTGTGACAATACCTCGAAATGCCAGTCAGTTATTTGAACCAAGTCCTTCAACTTGGGTGTCTGATGGTTTCTAACGATTACACTGAGGCTGCGCGTTGTCAAGAAGAGAACCACTTGGGAGGCACTTGTTGCCATGGTTACTGGTGACAGCAGCCTTGATCCTCTGTGGAGGGGATGGCTACCAGTGTGCGCCATGGTAGACTTGGTATTTTCTCCTTTCTAATTACTAATATTTTGGAAGAGATACCTAGAAACTATGCAAATATCCTGCTTCTGGTTCAACTTTTACCTGCTAATTTTAGCATTTACAGACAGATCTTATCTGTAGTAATTATTTCTATTGTGTTAAGGATGATTTTTTTATTTCTCTCTTTGTATGTGTATTAATTGCCAGGTATGGTGGTGCACACCTATAATCCCAGCACTCAGGAAGCTGAAGTAGGAGGACTGCTGCAAGTTCAAAGTCAGCCTGGGCTACATAATGAGTTCAAGGCCAGTGAAACCCTGTCTCAAAAAAAACAAACAAACAAAAGACAGACGTTTTCCTGCTCAAGTGCTCTCTCATTATTTGGAGCTCTTCCAGATTGGCTTCTGTGCCCTATGTGTCCCTTAACAAAATTTTTGTTGTTTGAAAAAAATTCTTTTGGCCGGCCATGGTGGCACATGCCTGTAATCCCAGTACTCAGGAGGCTGAGGCAGGAGCATTGTTGCGAGTTCAAGACCAGCATGGGCTACAAAGTGAGCTCAAGGCCAGCCTGAACTGCACAGTGAGACCCTATCTCAAAAAGACAAAAAATTAAAAAAAAGAAAGAAAAAGAAAAAAATTATTTTAAGCACATCCTTAGCCCTGATATCCACCAGTTCTCCAAAGATCCCTGGCTCCTTTTATTGAAAGATGGAATTCAGAAACCAAAATCCAGGCATGAAGTGCTCATTGCTGCTGGGTTGTCACTGCTTCTAGCCTCTCTTGGTGGACAGAGCTAGGAAATACATGTGTGCATATAGACATACTGGTAATTATTCCTATGTGTATGTGTATACATACATATTCTTAAACATGAGTCTATTTTGGTACTGATGTCAGGAGCTTGTGTGTGTCTTTGACAAATAATTTGTTAAAGAGGTAGAAAAATGTGAGCTTAGATTATTAGGATATTGGGCTAAGCTGCGGTTTCAATAAGGGAGCTAGAGATAGGGAGTGGCATGGCTGGCTGGTATTGTCTCCGAGTGAGTGTGGAGAGGATTTATATGTGCATAGAATCCAGGGAAGACAGTGGCCCACCAGCCTGGTCTACAGAGAAAGGGGCTTCAGGAAAATTCTGATCTAACCCCCCTGCTAAGAATGGCATTCAAACCTGGGGGGGGCACACAGGAGGGAAGGGACACAGGCGCAGTGAGATGGGTAGGCGGGGCCAGACTTTTGTCCTTTATCATCACTGCCTTCACTGTGTGTATTGATGTAAATACACTGAGATCCAGAACCCCTGGCCTGAGAAAGGCCCGTACCTTCATGGATCTGTACTTCTGGCACATCTGTGTGTCCTTGCAGATGTGAGCAGACAGCTTGCACACATTACAAAAAAGCAACTTTAAAGTTTAAATTAATTAACTGTTAATGTATTGGTGTTATGAAAATAAACAAATAGTTCAGCAGTTGACAGCTTAACAAGCTCAGGTCCTTGTCTACCAGCCCACGCCTGCCACCACCGCTCCACCCCAGCCGCTGCTGTCTCGGGAGCAGCTCCACGCACACCGCCCCACCTGTTTCCGCACAGGCAGCACAGCCAGGAAGTCAGACCTCAACCCAGTGCTACCTATCCAGGAACCGTCATTCCTGCTGTTCTACACTTTTATATTTCCTCCATTGTTCTTCTTATTACTACCCAAAATTAACTTACAATTTACTCAGTGCGTGTTACTCTTCCTTAACTTGGAAGTGAGTAGGGGATTTGGGTGTCTTACTCACAATCACATTTCGAGGGTTAGTCACGTACTTGAAGTTCAGTCAATACGGCTGAATGAATGACCGGATGGAACCTTCCTCCCCCGGCACTAAAGACTGCATGGAGAGCCTTCCCACTGAGCTAAGTGCACAGTCTAATCCATGCTCTGCCAAGGTGAGCACAGTCTACAGTCTTTTAAAAAAACTTTTTTTAAAAAAAATTTTGAGTCAAGTTCTCATTAAGTTGCCCAGGCTGGCTGGAATTTGAGATTCTCTTGCCTCAACCTGCTAGGCTGCTGGAATTATAAGTGTATGCTACAATGCCTGGCCATGTAATTTTACAAAAATGCATACTCTATATAGTATAGTATAGTATAGTATAGTATAGTACACATATAATACATGTATGTTGAATCATATTATGCATACTTTCTAATTGCCTACTTTGAGATATTTCATTTTATATGTGTGAAGAATAAAGAACTTTCTATATGATACTGTATATAAAGCATCCTTTTTGATACTGTTAAAGCCATTTAAGTAAAGGGAATGATGGAAAGTTGGATTTGTTCCTATGTAATGCTTTCTTTCCTGTTTCTTAAAATACATGTGTACATAAGAAATACTCATGAACATAAATATGCATTCTTGGTTAAATAGTGTTCTACCATGTAAACTTTTGATTTGAGAGTTTAGAGTTGAAATTAAAGCGTATCAGTTATTTTTGCTTCTATTGTGCCCCCTTGTGGAATCATATGCCACCTACATATTCATTTTTGTGACATTTTAAGAGAGTAGGGTGTCCCAGTGTCGTGGCTACATTTGCACAAGCTCCCACCCACGGAGTAAACTATTCTAAACAGTTAACCTTTGCAAACAAGATTCAGATTGCCTCTGAGTTGGACAGATCTATAAGGGGTTTATTCAAAATGGTTTTCCTAGAATTCTGGCTCACAAGACTTCCGTTTGGTCTTTGATTCCATCATCTCAGCTGCGTGGCCAACTGCTGGGTCTGCAGGAGCGATGTCTTCCACAGAGCTTGCAGGCGTTCTGCAGGTACCTGGTCTCTGGCCTGTTCTGAGAGCACGGCCCCCTCAGATCTCCATCCGCTCCCATGCTCCCCTTTGCCTTGCGTCCTCCTCGGGTGTGGCAACCCCAGCCGGCAAGTACACAGTACCTTTCCTTGTTGGCTGTAGGCATCCCACGAGCCATGGCAACTGTCAGTTAAAGCAGGCAAGTGTTTACTCAGACAGCACCTACCCGGGGAATGTGTTCTCTGCCAGAGAGCGGCTGAAAAGCAGTAAGTGGGTTACAAGGCACTGTAAGTCTTCACTCCAATTGGACCGATTACCAAAGAAGGTTTTCCCTTTATATTTGAGAAGAAAATCCAACTAAAATTTACTGAGTAGATCCCTTGGTTCAAGGCTTAGCACTTTTATAAGTGTTATCTTTAAGAAGTCCAAAATGGAAAGAAAGCTTTTGTATATAAAGAGGGGAAGAGGGGTTGAAGGGAGGGTAGAAAACTGGGGGGAAAAAAAGAATCAAGTTATATCATGTATAGGTAACAAATTCCCTATAATGAACAACATCATTATGTAAACCTAAAATATATCAATAAACTTAATAAAAAACAAAATACTTACAAGCAAAAAAAGGTGTTATATCTTTAAATCCTCTCTGTCCCCCCACCTTTTTTGTCTTTTTGAGACAGGGTCTCACTATGCAATTCAGGCTGGCCTTGAGTTCACTTTGTAGACCAGGCTGGTCTCAAACTTGCAGCGATCCTCCTACCTCAGCCTCCTGCGTGCTGGGATTACAGGTGTGTGCCATCTGCCACCATTTGAAATAGTTGTTAAAGCCCTTTTTATAAGATCATTCATCTGTCTGTCTGTCCATCCACCTTCCATCTGTCCATCTTTCCTTACTTATCTCCACCCATCTGAGCAGGTCTGTGGTGTGCTTGCTGACTGACATTACTCTGGGTATAGGGATCAAACAACTCAGCTTTTTTTTTTTTTTTTTTTTTTGTCTTTTTGAGACACAGTCTTGCTATGCAGTTCAGACTGGCCTTGAGCTCACTTTGTAGCCCAGGCTGGTCTCAAACTCACAACGATCCCCCTGCCTCAGCCTCCTGAGTGCTGGGATTAAAGGCGTGCACCACCACGCCCAGCTAAGAACTCAGCTTTGATAGGCCTTATGCACTGAGAAGAGAAGCCGAAATATACACCATAAGTAAACTGTGTACTGTCTAACTTTGAAGCTAGTAGAACAGGAAAAACATAAAGCAGAAGGGTGCAATTATATGTACAACAGCCACATTCACCTGGCGAGCCTGAGTAAAGACAGATGCTCTCCTGCTGCACCCACTTACCAGGAGAAGAATGGAAGGCACAAAGCAGATGCTGGGGACATATTAAGAAAGTTTTCAACAAACATAGGAGAAAATGCCGGCACTAATAAACCGCAAGGAGTAGGGCAGAATGACTCCTAGGAAAACCTGGGCTCCTAGCCAAGCTCTATGATTTACTCCAGGAAAATGATCTAATTTCCTTAAACTTCAGTTTCCTCACTTGTAAGGAGGATGCAAGCGAGCACATCCCTCGGTCAGGAAAGTGAAGGGACTAGCACACTTGGAGATCTTACAACGGGATAAATGCCGCAGACGCTCAGCAGTCTCTGGCCACTTAACACACATTCCTCTTTGCAGTGGTACATCTTGAAGACATATTGTACTTATTTATTTATTATTATTTTCTGTCTTTTTGAGACAGGATCTTGCTATGCAGTTCAGGCTGGTCTTGAGCTCACGTTGTAGCCCAGGCTGGCCTCAAACTCACAGGGATTCTTCTGCCTCAGCCTCCTGAGCGCTGGGATTATAGGCATGCACCACCACACCCAGCTCCTCCCCACTTTTCTTCATGGTGAAAATTTTAAAAATCCTTTCTTCCAGCTTTTTAAAATGTATAGTACATTTTTGCTACCTATAATCATCTCACTGTGCAATAGCACCCAAGAGCTCCTTGCTGCGAACTCAAACTTGCGATCCACTGATGAAATTTTCCTCTTCCCTTCCTCCTCCCACCTCTCCGGTGTCCAGTCACACCATTCCATTCTCACTATCAATTTTCTAGATACCACATACAAGTGGGACCACATAGCACTTGTCTCTCTGTGACGAGCCTGCTTTACCTAACACAGTGATCTCCAGTCTCATCCACGCTGTTGCAAATGACGAAATGTAATTCTTTTTCTGGCCAAATGATATTCAATGATATATATGCACCACGTGTTCTTCATTCATAAAACAATTCAATTCTTGAGATTGATCCTATGGGTACAAACTTCCATGTCTTTAAATAATATATCCTCTCCATTAACTTTCTATTCCAGAAGACCTGCATTTAGATTTCTGTTTCATATTAATTCCCAGCCCCACTACACAAATGTACATGCTTCATAGCCCCCAATGTAGTTATAACAAAACACAACATCACTTTATAATAACCACGTAAATACCATGTTAAGTCATGGAAAAAAAAGATACTTTTTCTCTCTATAGAATTTTGTTTTTCATGGAATTAACAATTCTCTTTTTGCTACTGTTAGTTTTTCTATTTTTGTCTTTTTGAGACAGAGTCTCACTATGCAGGCTGGCCTCGAATTCCCAGTGATTCTGCCTCAGTCTCCCAAGGCTACTGTTAGTTTGCTTGATATTTTATCAAAGTTTCTTCCCAAGTGCCCTGATTTACGCCAATCAGAACACTATACAGTAGTCATCTCTTTCCACTGACTCTTCTGACTCTTCCGTGTGGCCTTCCCTGCTGTCCGGATCCCATGGCTTCATTTTCCTTAGTATATCCAGTTTGGAAAAGCACATTATCCAGTAGCTCCTTGACAGAGGACTCAAAGGAGGAAAATAGTTTGAAACTGTGCACTTTTGGAAATGTTTTGATTTAGCTACATCATTGATTTGTAGTTCGCCTAGATATGGAAGTCTAGGTTGGAAATCAAGTCGTCTGTGAATTTTGAAGGCATTACTCCAATATTTCAATACTTCTACCATTGCTGTCAAGGAGTTTGAAGTTCTTTTGATTTCTGGTCTTTGAACATGATCTCCCCCATCTCAGCCCCCGCTCCCTGCCTTATCTGACATCCCACAGAATTTTTTCCTCTCTCTCTCTACTTTTCTGAAAGTTTAAGTGAACCTGCAGATCCTATATGGTTTTCCAGCAAATGTGATAGACTTTTGGTGGCTTGTGTTAATTCAGAAACAGGTCTTCTGGTTTGCACAAGTTTCCTTGAATTAGTATCACTGCTGACTTTGTACCTTCCGGACTCCCTATTCTCCTTGCAGAACTCCCACATTCAGATTTTGGACCTGTCCTCTCACTTGCAATCATGCTATTGCCATTTTCCATCTCTCTGATGTATTTTCCCTTCTTTCAGAAAAATTTACTCATACTCTGCAATTCTTCTATTGCATCATTTATTTCTGCTATTCACTTAAAAATTTACAATTTTTTTATCCTCTAAATATTTCCCTTCTTATAGAATCCCTGCTTCTTTCACACATGTACCATCTTATTTCTCTGGGGACACTAATGATATTCCTTAGAAGTTTTACTTATCACATTTTTTAAGAGTAGGAAGAATTTATTGACAGAAAGAAAGCTTCTGTCTAAGAGAAAGAGAAGGAGGCCAGGAAAGGGGGTTATGCCTCATTGCATTTTTTTGTTGTTGTTGAGGCAGGGTCTCACTGTGCAGTCCAGGTTGGCCTCAAACTCACAGTGATCCTCCTGCCTCAGCCTCTAAAGTGCTAAAATCACAGGTGTGTGCCACCACATCCAGCCTACGTTATTTTTTCTAGGTAGATATTCTGTCTTTGTTTTGGGTCTTATGTATCTTGTTAGAGTATTTCTTGAAATGTTCAAAAATTGCTAGATCAGTAGTGGATCTAACAAGGACACAGAGGACATGAACACTGCTCTAAATCATATGAACTAACATGCACCTATGAACATGCCACCAGATGCCAGCCAGACCCTTCTCAGTGCATGTGGAGCATCCTCCCAAGGAGACCCTATTAGGCCATAAAACAGGTTGCAGTGAATTTAAAAAGATTGAAGTCGTACAAGGTATATTCTAACTAAAATGGGATAAAACTTGAAGTCAATTATAGAAGAAAATTTGATAAGTTTGCAATTATATGGAAATTGAATAACATCCTCCTACATAACCAATAACTCAAGAAATTACAAGGAAAGTCACAGTGAAAATGAAGACACAAAATATCAGTACCCGGGGGACACAACTAAAGCAGAGCTCCTAGGGACCACACGTGTAAATGAAATAAATCGGACCCACATGTGTGGACATGGTATTGTCTCTCTAGTGTAAGAACCTGAAAGAGTAAGTAGAATCCAAAACATACAATAGATACTGAGAAAGCGAGAGAAACTGATCAAAAGAAGAAACAACTAGGATGAGGGAAAGGAGAAAAAGAAAAAAGGAAGGGAAAAAACTACATATGTATGCAGAAGGATGGCTGGGATAACTGTACTGCTGATGTCTAATGGTTTATTGAAAGGAACAATTAACGCTTTTATTGACCAATTTTGCATGCTTATATCTGGCAATCTGAACAACTAATTTGAGGACAACAATATGCAATATAACAACCATTGCTGAATTCCTATTACCTTGTTTGGTAAAACTTCGTGTCCTTTATAATTTTTTTGTTTTTATTTTTTATTCTCTTTAATAGTTTGATTAATTTTGCTATCTTACATCTGCTCATCTGACCAACTTCGATGAAGATAAAAATATGTAATATAACAAAAAAAAGTAGAGTCCCAAGGAAAATTTATAGTTGTAAACTGCTGTAGTACAAATAAGAAATTACATCAAATTAATAACTTAACCTTATACTTTACAACACATGAAAAAGAAGAATAAACTAAATACAAGTGAGCAGAAGGACAAGACCACAAAGGATTTGAGTAAAAATTAATGAAACAGCAAGCAGAAAAACAGTGGAAGGTAACAACAGAACCGAAAGTTGTTCTCTGAAATTATCAACAAAATTGACAAACTAGGAGGAAGATTGAGAAAGAAAAGAGGAGATGCAGATTTCTAAAATCAGAAAGGAACCCAGTTCCCCCCAAAATAAATAAATGAAAATAAAGTAAAATCAGAAAGGAAGATGGGGCCAGGGCTAACATTACCAAAATAAACGTGTCATAACGCAATGCCAGGGTCACTGCGTGCCACTGTTAGATAACTTAGATGAAATGGGCAAATCTGAATTTTGTGATTTAGCTTTTTACTTTCTTGATGGCACCATTTAAAGTGCAACAGTTTTTAATTTTGACTTAGCCCTAAGTCATCGATTTTTTCTTTTGTTGGTGAGTTGCTGGGTGTTGTCTCTGAGAAACCGTTGTGTAACCTGAGGGCGTGGTTCCTCAGGTGCACCAATCACTGCATCCAGGAAGCTTAGACCAAGCCACATTCTCTTCCAAGGGCTAGACGCCAGCTCAGTCTAAACCACAGGGGCTGAGTTTTGCTTCAGGAAAGAGAGTTGCACTTGCCAAAAGATGGGAGAAGATATACTGGCAAGGGGAGGGCAAATAATAAACTTAACAATGAACCATTTTTAACCTTTCTTCTTAGGCCTTCACAGAAGCCCCCTTTATGTTGTTAAGGCGAGGAAAATGAGATCACATACCAAGTGTCGCCGCAGTATCAGAAAACGTTCTGGGGAGACGTATCAGAGCCACACAGAGGCAGCGTGGGAGTGGTGGCTGAGACCACAGGCTTTGGAAGCAGCCCACTTACTCTCCGTGCATATTGGCTGATACGCTAAGGGTTGATTCCAAGGATTTCTCAATGTTAATTGCCAATGCTGAGCTGTAATAGTCATAACAAAATAGAAGTCCGACCTTAATTATAATAAGCTTTTAAAAAATTGGATAAGATTCCCTTTTCCATTGGCCTACAGCTAACTTATTATAATGCCTCTGGTAAACTACAGAGTTCCAAACACCGGAACCAGTTACAGGCCCTGTTAGCAAATCATACATGGAGAAGGGAAGATTATATACGTTGTGACATAAAGTGTGATGTACAAAATAAAGGTATAAATGAGGCGTGGTGGTGCATGCCTGTAATCCTAGCACTTGGCAGGCTGAAGCAGGAGGACTGTTTGTGAGTTCAAAACAGCCTGGGCTACAAAGTGAGCTCAAGGCCAACCTGAACTGTACAGTGAGACCCTGTCTCAAAAAGACAAAAAATAAATAAATAAAATAAAAAAGGTATATTAAGATTTTTTATTTGGCATGGTATTGCTTTGAAATAGTAAAGAATGGGACCAATTTCTTGGAAATAAAGTCAGAAAACTCTCATGATAAATTTACCGATCAGGCTGTAAGCAATTTTTCTTCTGTCTCTCTTGATAATATTCCTCCCTAATGCCTTCCTTGAATACAGATGTTTCGTGGAAAGTAACGGCAGCAAGAAGGACATCAGACATTATCATCACCTCGGAGCGCGTTAAACCTTGGTGGTAAACAAAACTGGTCTCCAGCTGAAGTCTGTGTAGCCACTAACTCTACCTCTTATTACCACATTCAGGGCCACTTGCCAATAGAGTCTGAAAATCCTGCAACCCAGTGATCTCTGTCACACTTTTTAAAATCTCTACGATCCCTATAGGACTTCAGGTACCAAGCAGAGAACTCAATAATCACAGAGCACAATGTGTAGCAAAATGTAGAGATCTATTATACAGTCTCACTAATACACTGGTGCCAAGGTGAAATGAATTCATGGGACTCAATTATTCTTACAGAAGGAAGGGCTTCCGGGCCTTCACTAAGAGAAGAATCTTTGAGGACCCACTTCAATAAACAAATTTCGTTTGTTTGTAACTGGCATATTGCTTTAAACATTTTAAGCTTCTGAATTACCTGAAAACTTACAGAACTTACGTTACAGAACTTAATCAAGCCATCTGCACTATAATTTGCATTAATAGTAGTCCTGCTCCTAGGACCAGCATGCACAGAAGTACAGAAAACATCCAGTGGTTTCTGGGGCTTCATAAACCTTGCACTAGTGCAATCTAAATTCCCCTCATTGAATCTGAGAATCTGATTAAGCTTGAGGTGGAAAGATGTATGCACCCATGCCATGGTATTCTTGTAATTTTAGTTAAGAAAGGGTCTCTCCTGCATGACATTGCCATCTGCTAGAGTGTTTGCATTTTAGATTTCCATTTTTATCCATGCTACACAATTGGGTTTTTTTTTTCCCAGTCTTTTTTTGAGACCAGTTCTTCCTATGCAGTTCAGGCTGGCCTTAGCTCACTCTGTAGCCCAGGCTGGCCTTGAACTCATAATGATCCTCTTGCCTCAGCCTCCCAAGTGCTGGGTTTACAGGCATGCACCACCTTGCCCAGCTGGTTTTGTTTTAAAGGGGTGAAATTTAAGGAAATTATGACCTAGACCTTATTTCAAATTACTCTGAACATCAATGCATCCATCTCAGCAATGGCCCAAAAATCCATGTTCATAATCTGCTGTTTGATATAGGAGTGGGAGAAAGTAAATGTTCTGTTATCCACAATCTCTCTTTATTATTTTTAAGGAGGGCTAGTTTCCATTATCAGAAGCAGATAAGGAATGCCAGCTCCCATCTGTCATTTAGAACAGAACACCTACTTAGTGTGGAAGGAATGAAAGCCGTCATGCGGTGGGTGTGTTTTTTATAACAGTGATAACAAGTCACAAGGCAAGGTGAGGAAAAACTCAAAAGTGGTTCCATTGAGTTGCTAATATTTTTGTATAAGGTGGGGAATTTCCCAGTATGCACTTTGGGTTTCTAGTACTTCTTTTTGTTTAAAACAGAGACAAGAATCAGAAACCTGATGTTTTCTCTCACCTCAAATGGTGGTTAGTTTTTACATCACCAACTTAGAGATTGTAGTTCCATTTTGAGGTAGCGATTTCTTATGCCAATTTTTATGCAATTAATTCCATTCTATGAAGACAGACTCCTCCATAAAGACAGAGGACAAACTTCTAGGCTGTTAACCTCTTCCTCATTAAAAGCACAATTTGTGTTTTTGCCCCTCTAGGATTGTCAAAGACCTGAAAGCTGCTTTTGCTAAACAAATACCAATGACTCTTCACCTGAGCCTACAGAAGCCCAGTTTGTTTGTTTTTCAGTCAGCTTCTAAAAGCAGAACAGGGGTTAGGGATATAGCTCAGCAGCACTGCACCTGCCTGGCAAGCACAAGGTCCTGAGTTCGATTCCCCATACATAAGAATAAATAAATGCAGAACAAAGATTTGCCCTTTACTTTGTGCATGTCTCTTTTAGTACTTAAAAACTTTGGGTCAGATATTTGCTCAGTTCTCTACATAAGCATATTAACCATTTATAGAATCTGCCTAAAATCTGGCAATACAAGATTTATTAACCCTAAATTTATACAACCAGTCAAATCCTCCTTCAAGGCAAGTCTCCAGTCATTTTCCTAAACCTATGGTCACCCCAGTTCCCGCAGAGCCTCCACAAAGCTGAGACTGCCCAGGCTGAAATAATCATCTCAAGGAGACCAAATTGTTCCCTTAAGCAATAAAGGCTTCTGCAGAACCATTTTGAAAACTCAACCAGACCCTGGCCCACCACAACTTTTTTTCTTCTTTTTTTTTTTGAGACAGGGTCTCGCTATGCAGTTCAGGCTCGTCTTGAGCTCACTTTGTAGCCCAGGGTGGTCTCAAACTCACAATGATCCTCCTGCCTCCCGAGTGCTGAGATTACAGGTGTGGGCCACCACACCCGGCCACAACAACTCTTTACAAGCTGTTTCTTTTGTTGATGGGCCATTCTGATCTTTCTCATCAAAGTAGTGCCCCTTTACCTCCTCAAGCTTTGGTCTTTTCCTGTTCTCTTTTACTTTCTAATTCTGCCTAAGAAATCAGCCTCTGCCTCTCACTGACATGTTCTGAAATGCTTTTCTACAACCATACATCAAGAATCTACCTGGACCACTTCTTAGGTTGAACCACATAAGAAATTGCCTTTACAAGTCCTAAATGATTATATACTAGTATAATTTCAAATAAATCAACCTTAGTAGTGGCTCAGGTAAAAAACATGGACAAATCAGAAGCATAGATGAAATCCTTTTACCTCATCCCCTTCAGTGGAGCTGACCATGAAGGGTGGTAAGTTCCATTTCTCAGGCAGGTCCTGAATCTGTTGCTAAGGCAACCTTCACAGCCCAAGCTGAATCGTCCCCACTGCAATGAAGCAGCATGTCCTCTTTAAAACACAAGTCAAAGCGTCCCACTTCCACACTAGAAAGCCCTTCCAAGGGCTTCCCACTGCCCTTAAGACAAAGAGCAGATGTCCGAGTAGGGCTTCCAGAGTCTACAAGTTCCAGTTCCTGCCCATCTTCTCCCTCTCATTCCCCTCTCTATTTCCCAGCTGCTGTGACCTCGTTTTATTTTCTCATTACACCTTAACCCAGCCAAAGGCCTTTGTATGCACCATTCCTCCACTTGGACCCCTCCTCTCTCTCTTAATCCCCTGGTCCTAGTCACCCAGTAAACTCAATCCATTTATGTCCTTAGCCTAAGTCCACTGCTTCAGAGATCCTTCTGTGACCTCTCTCAGGCCACACAGAACACCATGTTACACGCCCATGGAGACCACCATGAAGAAGCGCTGAGCAGGATGTAAATTAACCAACTGGCTTTCCATGTTTACTTGTGAGTCTGTTTAAAGCCTAGGCCCCTTGTCTGGAGATGGGCGGTAGACTCAGTGTTATAGGCAGCTGAGCTAGATAGAAATATTTTTTTTAATTTTTTTATTTTTAAGACACAAGAAACCAGAATAACACAAAAACTATACAGAAAATACGAAATTATAGAGACGATAGTAGGGAATTAGTATTGGATGCTGTATAACATAATGTTATCTTCACATTTGTTAAAACAAAAACAATAAAGGAAATACCAATTTACAGTGGAGACATTAGGGAATCATCACTGGATGTTGTATTACACAGTGTTTAGATAGAAATATAGGCAGTCAGACAGGGCCAGGCCCCCAAAGGAGCCAATATGGAGGACAAGATACCTTGTAAATGGAGACATACTTGCTGCAGGCCAGACCTCAAGACAAAAGATTAAACAAATGGCTCACAAAGGATTAAACATACTCTCTTGGAACATACCTTGCTAGGGATGGACCTCAGGGATTGATATTCTAAATAGGTAGCTATCACCTTGAAGAGCCATGACCCACCCCCTTAAGGAAAGGCCCCTGTTCTGTATTCATGCCCACTTGTTACGTGACTCACTTCCCCATTGGATCCTGATTTAATCAATTTTACCTGAACACTTCTTATTGGCTGACCACAGTTTTGTCCCACCACATGCCTACCTTGCGATTTCCCATTTTTCCCCCCACCTTGTACCCACCTCACCTTGTGGGTCTGCTCTATAAAATCCCTGGAAAAGACAGGCAGGTTTCCTGGGTAACCTACTGGGGCCCCCGTCTGTCCTCTCTCAGGACAGAATCTTTCCTTCAATAAATGTTCTGTTCTTCACCTCCATTGTTCCTAAAATTCATTCTTCAATTTTAGAGAACATGAACCCATCCAAGATATCGTCCAAGTTGGGAGTTCCTTTCCCCTATATCAATATTTTACTGTATTTATTTATTTTTGTCTTTTTGAGGCAAGGTCTTGCTCTGCAGTTCAGGCTGGCCTTGAGCTCTCTTGGTAGCTCAGGCTGGTCTCGAACTCACAAGGAACCTCCTGCCTCAGCCTTCCAAGTGCTGAGATTACAGGTGTGTGCCACCACGCCCAGCTTCCCCTATGTCAATAAGAAGTGAACCTCTATGAGTCACTGGTTGCAACTGACTGAGACAGTGGCCAGTGAAGTCAAGGCCAAGACAAGGCCACAGCTAAGGACACCTGGCTCCAACCTTAAATTAACTAGATAAAGACTGTAGCTGCAGGCATCTCACTCCTGGGTGGAAACCTTCCTAGAGATAACATAGTTCTCCTAAATTAATATAATGTCTTACTTGGAGAAGCCCTTGAGCGGGCTTCCAAGGTCTTGAATGGCCCTGTCCTTCAAGCAGAGTCCCCTTCTTTCTTCAAGATCCCCCACCTTCTTCTGATAACTAAATAAATATGGGCTGCCAAGAAAAGATCTTTGTCTTAAATGCCAGAGAATCTTGAATTCTGTGAGGGGGTTTTTGACCCTCCTGGAGCCCTGAAGTCATTCCATTTCTCTTTTATTTAGCCTTCACCGTCCACTCACTCAGGAGACTGGACCTGATCAGTCTGCAATAACTAAGTAATACTATTAACCCGGTAACACATACGCATGATTTATCCTCCACCTCAGCCCTGATCAGACTTTTAATTACTTGCTCATTGTCCTCCCATCCTCAAGGCCAGGGGAGCAGGGCCACAGTGATCTTAGTGACCAACTATCTCCATCGCTAGTCAGGGGCTTAGCACCTGATGAGTGTGCAACAAATGTTTATTAAAGGCACAGATGTGAGGCTGCAATTCCTAATTCAAGGTTGCCCTCCATACTCAATGCCATTCTGCTTTGCGATAACTGAGTTTACTATTTAGGATGTTAAGAAAGAAAACAAAAACGTACAATTTAAAAATTCATAACCGACAGGCTGAACCGGAACTCTGCTCCCTTTCTGAAGTATACCTGAGCATGGCCGTATCTAGTAGCAGTTAGTATTAAAAGAGAAATAACAGTAATAGACACTAACATTTACTGAGAGCCAACTACATGCCAACTCTGCGGAGTAAGGTGAGGTTTGGAAGTTGGGGTCTTTGGCACAAAGATAGTGATAGTAAAAGGTGGGGCCATAGCCACAAAGATCCTTAACCCAAGTCATGGTCTGGATGCTGCAGATCCTAAATCTTGGGGGAAAAAACTGTGGAACACAGGAACTCTCTCTCAACATACTACAGTCTATGCATCAACTACAGAATCCAGGGGGCTGGGGATATAGCTCAGTGGAATAAGCGCTTGCCTAGCAAGCGCAGGGTCCTGAGTTCGATCCCCAGTACCGCAAAACAAAAAACAAAAACAAAAACAAAAAACTACAGAATCCAAGGGAGGCACATTTCAGAGCTATGTGAATCTAAAGTGTTCCCAGCTAATTTCACCATGCTTCCATGAGCAAGTCTTTCTGAGCCGCTGCTTATGAAAAACAGGTGTTCCTACCGGAAGAAAGAGTCTCTGGGCAGCACAGGGTTTGAATAATTTCTTCCATTCTTGAGAGTTTCCAACAGAGAAGGTGATAGGGTAGATTCTGTGCTCAAACTTCTTCGTATAAGAATCCGGCCACTGTCGTAACTGAAAAACACAGAAGGCAGGGAAGGGAGTTTGGATATTAGGAAATATGGAAAACACCTGGAAGGTTTCTGGACCATCAAAGGGAAATTGTTCAGACAATTTACACAGAAAGTCTAACTTCATCACCACTGTTAATGTTCACTGCCTGAAAGAACCATTTTCTCCTCTCAGAACTGCTAGGATTTCAAACAAGTAGCATTCACAGTTGGCAAGGGGGCTGAGAAGCTGACACAGAAACAGATAGTTACAGGGCTAGTTTCTCTTAGTTTATTGATCTCTTTTTATTTTTTTGGTACTGGGAATCGAACTTGGGACCTCACACTTGCGAAGCAGGTGCTTGTGCCACTGAGCTGTATCCCCAGCCCCCTCTCTTAGTTCAGTGAAAAGAAAGGTTTGTGCTAATATTGTTTGGACAAGATATCATGCCTATAACTTGTGCTGTGAATAACTCTACAAAGACAACAATACCCAATGTATTAACCATTGTAACTCTCCTTCTAATCTGTTTTGAAAGTGTGTCTTATTTTTTTCTCTTAAAAAAGGAAGCACATCAGAGAGAGAGAGAGAGAGAGAGAGAAAGAAAGAAAGAAAGAAAGAAAGAAAGAAAGAAAGAAAGAAAGAGCCACGGGAGTATGGATTTGAATAAAGTGCCAAGAAGGTCATTTAGAAACTACTTACAACAACAAACCCCAAAAGACAGAAGCACAAAGACTTTTGCCCGCCCTAACTAGCACTTGCAAAACTTGGCAACAGTCACACTACCCAACTACGCAGAACTGGGAAAATAAATCATGCTAGAGTTACACCACAGAACATGTAGTTAGACTGTATGGAAAAATGATTATGATATACAGTTAGTATTCAAGAAGAGTGCAAAAAATATAATACAGAGCTGACAGGGAAAATATTTGTACATATATTTATATGAAAAGAAAAATGTGCACAGCTAGGCACCCAACTATTAAAGGTGGGCACCTCTGGAGGTGGTGGTGGTGGTGATTTAATTTCCGAAGTTTATACTTTTGTATTCTGTCGAACTTTTTATGATTATACACTAAGTTTATAAACTTTTTAACAGACTTCATTATAACCATTTTATGTTTACAGAAAATTTGGGCAGAAATCAAGCACCATCTACCCCTTCACTTTCCCTGCCCCACACTGCTTCCGCTATCACTTTTTTTTTTTGGTCTTTTTGAGACAGGGTCTTACTATGCAGCTCAGGCTGGCCTTGAGCTCACTTTGTAGCCCAGGCTGATCTCAAACTTGCAAGGATCCTCCTGCCTCAGCTTCCCAAGTGCTGGGATTACAGGAGTGTGCTACCACACCCGGTTCACTATTACTACCTTGCATTAGTGTGGCTTGTTCAATGCAACCAATGAATCAATAGTTATACTATCATGTTGATGATCTTTTGCTTTGTATTTTTTGAGACAGGGTCTCACTATGTAGTTGAGGCTGACCTTGAACTCATTACGCAGTTCAGGCTGGCTTCAAACTCATAGTAATCCTCCTGCCTCAGCCTCCCATGTGCAGGGATTATAGGCACGTGCCACCATGTCTAGCTTTGATACACTACCATTGACTAAATTTTTACATTAGGGTTACATTAGGGTTTATATTAGGGTTAGCTCTTTGTGTTGGATGGCTTCATGGGTTTGGACACATAAATAATTTAATGTATGCACCATTATGATATTATACAGAATAGTTTCGTTAAAAATCCTCTGTCCCACTTACCCACCTTTCCTTTTTCCATTCCCATCAACTCTTGCAATCATTGGTCATTTTATTATCTCTTAGATTTGCTTCTTCCAGGATATCATATAATTGGAATCATATAGTGTATGGCGTTTTTTTTTTTTTTTTGCATGGCTGGGGATTGAACCCAGGGTTTTGTGCATGCTAGGCAACTGCTCTACCACTAAGCTACATCCCCAGCCTACATATAGCTTTTTCAACTAGTTTCTTTCACTTACTATTTGTATTTAAGCTTCACTTAAGGTTCTTTTCATGGCTTGATAACTCATGTTTTATCACTTAATAATATTCCATTGTACGGATATATAATGGGTTGTTTCTCCATCCACCTACGGAAGGGCATTATGGTTGCCTTGTATCTGGGGAAAATGATGACTAAAGGGGCTATAATTATTTTTGTGCAGGCTTTTGTAAGTTTTAACTCATTTGTGTAAATGGTCAGGGTTGCAATAGCTGCACCACATGGTAAGCCTACATTCAACTTTCTAAGAAACTGCCAAACTCTTCCAGTATGGCTGCATCCTTATGCACTATAATTAAAAAGGCTTGTCCTTTTAAAACCTTCTTCTGGCCTTTGCTATTATGTGTGTACCTGTGGATTTTTTCCTATGTATCTTCATTAGGTTTCATGAGGCTTCCTGAGTCTGTAGGCTGGAGTTGACCATCCTTTCCACGTCATTCTCACCCGTTACGTCTTAAATACTCCTGCTTCTGACCCTCCTTTCCTTCTAGAACTCATTTGCAGTGCACTGCGTTTTTCACCTTGATAGCTCTGACTCTTAGCTGGTATTTTCTGTTTATCTCTCCCTGAAACATTCTGTATAATATCTTCCAGTTCATGATTTTTTTCTTCAGCTCTGTCTTTTCTGCTGAGCCAGCAGCATCTCTCATAACCTGGTATCACAGCTTCCAGAGATGTTGGACCCTTGTTCTGACTTCATTATGCTGCTCTATGTTCAAGAACATAGTTAGGCTGGGTGATGCTCATGCTTGTGACCCCTGCCCTCAGGGGGCTGAAACATGAGGATCACAGCGAGTTCGAGGCCAGCCTGGTCTACACAGTGAGTTCAAGGCCAGGTTGGACTATGTACTGAGATCCTGTCTCAAAACAAAACAAAACCAGGTCAAATGAACAAAAAAAAAGAAAGTAGTTAGACCTCATCTCTGGGGAGCCTGAGTGGTAAGTGCCTACTGAGCTCTGTAGAACTCTGTACTGCACAGTGCTGTTTATGCACTGCACTCTGTACAAGAGAGTAGGCCACTGTGTAGCTGCACGGGATACACCAGGAAGCTCCTTGTCTCATGTGAGGTGCTCTACTGCGCTCGGAGAGGAACAACCGAGATTCCCCAAGGTCCAGTGTGATTCTCACTCAGACTCAGCATCTGTGACAGTGTGTCTACCTGCAAGGCCCCTTGGGAACTTAGAACTGATGCTCAGCTCCTCTATTCGGGCTGAGAATGGGAGGCAGGCCAGGCGGCTGGTAAGGAGGCACTGACTGTCAGGTGCACAGGCGCTGACCAGGGGCCCTAGCTGCCCTCCCTGGTCCCAGCCCTCCCACTCGGTGGACAACATGGCCGACTTTTCAGCTGAATATCCTGTGTTGACTTCTACATGTTTCAGACTCCTCCAGGTGTATCTGTGTGTGGTGCGGTCCCTCTGAGGTTAATCAGAACCTCCTAATCACTTGTCCAGTGGGTGGCTGAACAGTCTGTCAGGAAGTGTTTGCACTGTAATAATTATATTTCATTGCTAAAGATCCCCCCCCCACCCCGCTGGGCCCTCTCAGATTCTCTCTCTCCTTTCTATAAACACGATGCATCTGTACTCGATCAGCTCAACACCTGAGGTTCCCACTGCTTCTGCTGTCTCTCCTAGCATTTCCTTCCTTACACGATAGGTGATCTTTGCTTACATAAACTACCCCTGTGAGTTTTTGCTGCCTGGCTGGAGCGTGAGTCCCTCCGGTGGGATCTGTTTTTGTCCCTTGGGGGTGGGAGGCCCAGAGGCACAGGAGATATCCGAGCTTACTTTCAATTCCAATTCTCTGCTTCTATTTTTAAAAAGAGCCTCACAGATACTTCAGTTTCAAATTCTGAATCCACCCAAGGAACGATCATATTCACGTTCTTGAAGGAAAAAAGTCAAGACATCGTTCCTTATTCTCAGACTGTAGAAAGTTTTTATTTTTTAATTTGGTACATGTTGGGGTGGGGATATAGCTCAGTGGAATAAGCGCTTGTCTAGCAAGCACAAGGTCCTGAGTTCGATCACCGGTACCACAAAAAAATTTGGCACATTTTTTCCCTAAAAGTGTAGCCTTTTTGGGTCCCAGTTTTTTATGAGCGGTAGTGGTGCTGTGGGTCAAACCCAAGGCTCCATGCATGCTAAGCAGGTGCTGGACCCCAAGCTGCACCCCAGTCCTCAGATCCAGCCATGCAAGGCATGTTCTCCACTCACCCTGTGTCTGCTGCAGGCTTTGAGCTGCTTCGTAGGGTTGTGGACTCATCCAAAGAGGCCTTAGGACCCGTAAGCACGTAATGACACCATGCTCACTTATCTGGTCATCTTGTGCTTTTGCCTCAGTCTTTACCTAAACAAGTCAGTCTCCTTTCTTGCAGTTCATTCATTCTTACAAGTTTTCAAATAGCTTTGAGCATAGAGAACAGGAAACTTAGGGTCTCTAATTCATCTCATTGCCCTCACATGGCTTTGGCTGGCTGACAGCAACAAACTAGATATGACAAAGCCATTACAATTAAATTGCGCTGGGTGTGGTGGCACACCCCTGTAATCCTAGCAGTGAGGCAGGAGGATTGGCATGAGCTCAAAATCAGCCCGGGCTACATAGCGAGTTCAAGTCCAGGCTGAACTACGTAGTAAGACTCAGCCTTAAAAAAAAACAAACTAAATTGTATCAGTCAGGATAAACCAGGTTTTAGTGAGGTGACAACCCCTTGTCTTAGTTACTTTTCTCTCCTTCTGAGACAAAAAACCTGACACCCAAAGTTAAAAGGGGAAAGGTTCATTTGGCTCACAGTTTGTGTAGGTTTCAGTCCATAATCAGCTGGCTCCAAGGTAGGGTCGCACATGGCATGACAGGGCAAGAGAGACTCCATTTTCTGGTTTTAACTCCGTATTAAGAGAAGCCACTTAGGCTCACCTAAGCTGTAGTTGACTCCCACTCCTCACCCCCTCCCCTTGGTTAGTTATCAATACATTTAAAGGAGAGCAAAGTCATAAAATGGGAACCGAATAAACAGGACAAATTGGGAAGAGGGCTAAAAGTTAAACTATAATGGCTATCTGGCTGGCTGGCCAACAGCTCCTGAGACGGTAAACTTTGTGCATTCTTGTAAAAATCCCAAAACTGAGGTAATATTTACTATGGAAACCTAAACTGTACTTAAACTGAAGGTGAGACCTAGATCAGGGAGCACATGTTCTCTAGCTCCTGGTTAGAGACTTGCTGTCAGTCAGGTCAATAAAGCTTTGCTCCTTCCTGTTCTTCTGGTGTCTTGTGAATGCTGTTCCCGATGGACTCGCTTGCCACATCAGGCAGAGTGGCAACAGTTCATGGTGGTGGGAAACAGTGAAAACAAGAATTGAGGAGAGAGTCGGGGAGGAGGGTAAGCCTCTCTCTGCCCCTTATACAGTAGGCAGGCTGCCTGCCCTACAGCAGGTTAGCACAGCACTCACACACTGAATCCCGGCGTGGAACCATGAATCAGTCACAAACTCTAGATTCAGCCACCTCTAACCCTTCTCATGACTGCATGAGACTTTAGGGGGATATCCAGACACAAACCATAACACCCCTCAAAATGCAAGAGTTAATTATTTTATGGGTTCGTTTTATTTTAAAAAGAAAAAGTTTATTTCTTGTGCCTGCTCTGTGTTCTGATTATTAAAGGGCTCTGCTCAACGTTCTGACTCAGGTGCCAAGGTGGTGCAGGGTCCAGGCCAACTCACAGGTCAATGACACCGAACAGTGATGTATGTCACCCTCACCCACGTTTCACCCGGCTACACTAGACTTCCGAGGAGTCAGGGTAGCATCAAATGATCAGGTCCCTAAGAGAGAAATACTAACCATAAAATAGGACAGAAAGAACCACAAAATGAAGATGCAGGCCCTACCCTGCTCTTCACCTAAGATCCTCCACAGGCTTCCCGAAAGGGGCGTGGCCAGCCTCAGCGCGCAGCATGCAGACATCAGAAGCCAAACACTTTCAAAACATGCTCCTCCCACGGCACTGCAGCCAGCTGCCCAGCCGAACAACACGGCAGAAACCCCTTCCCCTTTCTCATTGTTGCTTTCTCTGGAATATTTTCCCTGGATCCTTAAGAAAAGAAAACTAATGACAGAGGCCTCTTCTCTAAGAGCACCCAGCACTGCCCTCTTTAAAAGTAACCCTTTGGTGCTTCTTAATTTTTTTTTTTATGCTTTTCTTTAAAGGAAATTGTACTCCTCACTTTTTTTTTTTTTGTTATTGGGAATCAAACTCAAGACCTCAGGCTTGCTAGGTAAGCGCTTATTCATTGAGCTATATCCCTGGCCTTCCTCACTCTTTTTTTTACTGGGCGTTAATTCCAGGACTTTAAGTGGCGAGTAATAGAACTGGTTTAGGACCTTCAAGCCAAGAAAAGAAGTGTCAGTACAAGACTGGACAGCTCAGGCCATGGGAGGGCTGCAGAACCAGACTCGGGGGCTATACCCCAAGCCAGCTCGAGCCAGGCCCAGCTGACACTGTGTCTTGTTTCATTGGTTCATCAACACCCCTACAAGCCTGTGAGGAAATGCTGGCTGCTCTTATCGCAAGGACCAGAGTTTGCTCTAGTGACATCAGACTCTGGAAGTTCCTGCAGACACGTCTCCCCAAAACAGTCACTGTCTCAGCCGCCGACACACCCACACTGAGTATGCACTCTCACCCTGGATGTTCCCGACTGCTGGCCCTGTCACCGGCAGTGGTTGGTAACCTTCTCCCTCTGTCCTCTGCTGCTTCCTGATTCTGTGTCTTCTGCAGGAGAATGGATCAGCTGAATCTAGAGCCTATGCTTGACCCTAAGCTGCCACAGGGGCCAAGAAATCAGTTGCTGTAAGGCAGCTATGCTCAGCACTATACCACCAATGCACATCCAGAAACCAGCTGCTGGCACTTTCTTCTTCTCTACTGGGCAATGACAAAGTGGAAGCTTTAAAATTTTAAGTATCTACTGTGTAGATAATAAACACTGACAGACATACTGAATTCATGCAATTTAAGAAACACTACTCAGGACAAGAATTACCAGCAAGGTTGTGGGGAGAGAAAGGAATTCTTTACATTGCTGATGGGAAATTACACTAGTATAACCACTCTGGAGAGTGGTATGGAGATTCCTCAAAAAACTAAAACCAGAAATCCCATTTGATCCAGCTTTCCCTAAATAGTTAAAAACATCATAGTGTGGTGATGCACGCATACCCATGTTTATAGCAGCACAACACACAATAATTAGAACTTGGAAGCAGCCTATAGGTCCATAAGCAGAAGAATGGATGGAGAAGATGTGGTGTATATATACAATGGAATACTATACAGCAATAAAAAGGGATGAACTTAAGTCATTTGTAGGACTATAAATGCACATTGAAACCATGGTGCTAAGTGAGATAAATTAGACACAGACAATTAGATATCATGTGGTTTCCCTTAAATGAGAAACCTAATGTATAAATAATTTAAAGTGCAAAATAAAAGATAATATAAGAGAAAGAGAGGTAGGTCTGTTAGAGATGGTAAGAGGATCTAAGGATGGAGGGAGAGGGACAGCGGGGGAAGAAGAGCAGATTAAGTTGTGCGATCTATATGTACCAACTCCCCATGATGCATGTGTTCATGAGATTTTTTTTTTTTTGGTACTGGGAATTGAACTCAGGACCTTGTGCTTGCCAGGCAGGCACTTGTGCCACTGCGCTGTATCCCCAACTCCAAATATATTCATTATGTATAGCAAACATACTGATAAAAAAACTATAAAGAAGTCACCCTTACTGCAGCCTCCAGAAGACTTGCAATAGCCTTTGGCATGATGATGGCCACTGAGACATAGATATGAGGCCCTGAACTTCCCAGGAAGTCACCACAAGAAACTGTGCCTATGCCCACAATGCACTAGTGTTGGATGAGTCCTGCAAGGGGCAACATCACCCATCTGTGCATCAGCTTCCGCCTGTGGCTGCCCCAAAACCAACTGCTGCTGTTCTGTATCTTCAGGCCTCACAAAGTGCCCAACACAGGAGATGTTCTGAAGACCATAGGTAGAATAAAAGGAGAAATATATTATCTGATTCAGCCTCACAATTTACACTGTCTAATAAGTAGGGGAAGCACTGTTCACCTAGTGATACAGATAAAAAACTAAGAATGAGAGAATTCTACCATGTATATGGAGCCCGTGGCTTTACATCTAAACTAGCACCATAATTTCTGTATGGAAAAGAATAAGGGTGGTACCAATATGCTGTGTCTAGCTTTTAAAACCTGTATTAGTTAGCCTTCCCTTACTGTAACAAAATACCTGAGATAACAAATTTGAAAAGAAGAAAGGTTTATTTTGATTCATAGTTTCCAAAGTTCCAGTCCATGTTTGTTTTGCCATGTTGGTTTTCTGCCTGTGTCAAGGAAGTACACTGTGACAGAAGTATGTGGCAGGAGAAGCCCATTCACCTCACAGCTGTGAAGCAAAAGAGACCAAGGGGCTCAGGCCCAAACATTCCCTTCCATTAACGATGAACAGAAGACCTCCTGCTGAGCCCACCTCCTCAAGGTTCTACCACCTCACAGTATAACCAAGGTGGGGATCAAACTTAAAACATGTAGGCTGTGGGGGATACTCTGGATCCAAACCAGGGCAAACCCTATTTTAATTTCCTTCACTGCTTGAACTTCCTGGGTCTAGCAGCAGCTTGGAGAAATGAACCAACAAAAGGGATAAACTCAGTGGGGTAATTCAAAACATAGCTCGCCTTCACAGTAATTTTCTGCTCGCTTCTGCAGTAATTTTCTACATAATTTAGCTCTTAATTTATAAAGCTTCAAGGTTGTTCATGAAATGAACACATTTTTTGTTTTACGCTCACAGATAACATGGGCCAGGAATTCATACAAAGCAAAGCAGGGACAGGCTATTTCTGCTTCACACAAGATAAAGGGGAGACAGGTTGATTCTGCTTCGTGGTATCTCGGGCCTCACTTGGAAGGAAACCTGGAAGTCCGAGGGCCGGAAGTCATCTGAAGGCTTGTTCACTCACGTGGCCTCTGAAGGTACAGGTTAGATATGGGTGCGGCCCTCAGCTTCTCTCTACATGGGGTCTCTCCATGGAGGTCAGTGTGGACTTTCTCAAACGCCTGGCTAGGTTCTGGGACAGGCCTCCCAAGAAAGAGCCAGGCAGAAGCTGCATGCTATCCATAGCCTAGTCTCAGATGTCACGTAGCATTCTGCTGGGCCTACTCTGTTTTATATACACACACATCTCCATTGCAAGTATGTCCATGTGTATGTGGTGGTACAGGGATACATAAAGTATTAGCTACTGCTTTAGAATGAAATATCCCAAAACTTAGTATCTTAAAACCACAAACATGTATTATCTCCAATAGTTCCTTAGAGCCAGGAATCTGTGAGCTGGCTGGCTGTGGCTCAGGTCCTCTCAGGAGGTCAGGGGGCTACAGTCATTTGAAGGCTTGATGTTGGGGAAAAGGGAGGCTCTGCCTCCCAGCTCAGCACACACACGCTAGAGGGAGGCCTTGGGCCCTCATTATGTGAAACTCCCCAAAGGCCAACCTGATAGGGCCGCTGGCTTTGCCCAAAGGAAGTGATCTATGGGAGAAAGTGACCTAATGATGCTCTAATTTCAGAATTAGTAAAATGAGGTCATCACTTCTGTCCTATGGTACTGGCCACACAGACGAAGCCTGGGACAGTAGAGGAGGTAAATCACACAAGGGTTTGGATGACAGATGGGACCACTGGGGGCTTCTTTGCAAAGTGTAATCAGACACACAGATACAGTCACACATCTTCTTTCCTCCCTTTTTAAGTCCAAGTCTGCATTCTGTTAGACTCTATCCCCATGCCCGGCCTCTATCCTGCTACAAGAACTCTAACAGCCCTCGGTGCAGGACATGACTCGTGTTTATCCAAAGTCAGTTTTCCTCTGTTCTAGCACATGAGCAATTCTCTGAGCCCTGCAGGAGGACGGGCCTGTGACTGCTTCCGGTGAACTGTAAGTGTGTGGAAGAGATCCATGTCACTGGCATACAAGGGAGCGAAAGGTGAGATCCTCATTCTCCAGTCTCTTTCCTGCAGGGGCATCCAGGGTCCCTGAGAAATGCCACAGCAGGTGCAGCTGCATGTAGGATTGTCCTCTGTTAACTTCTGCCCTAGACCAAAGGGGCTGTGTGGAAGAGACTATCCCCTCTGGAAGACAAGCAGCAGAAAGCTTCTGCGCTCTATGGGAGGAGTTACTGCTGTTTGACCTGCCTGACCTATTCTGCTTACAGATCTATCTTCTTTTCTGCCAATCCTATTAAGCCCCAAGTTGCAGAGAGCAACTGAGGCTTTAAAAGGTTAGGAGATTTGCCCAGGATCACACAACACGTAAATAGTGGAACTGAGCCTTGAATTTGAGTCTCCTATTAGTTTAGGAGGTAGTATGGTATAGTGGTTAATTCTACGGAGGTTTCAGCCAGTAAATGTGACCTGACACCTGGTGAGAAAATTAGTAAAACTCTCTAAGCCTCAGTGATTTCAGTCTGTAAATTGGGAATACGATGGCTCAGCTATGTTGTTTTGTTTTGTTTTCTATCTTTTTGAGACAGGGTCTCTCTGTGCAGTTCAGGCCGGCCTTGAGCTCACTTTGTAGCCCAGACTGGCCTGAAACTCACATCGATCCCCCTGCCTCTGCCTCCCGAGTGCTGGGATTACAGGCGTGCACCACCATGCCTGGCTATGGCTTGGATATGGTTTGATTCTGTCTCCCTAAAGTTTGTGTGTTGGGAGTATGGTCCTTAGTGTGGGGCCTGGTGGGAGGTCCTAAGCTCCGCAGAGTCATGTGCTTGGGAGGAATTAACCCAGTTCTCAGGGGCCTCGAGTTAGTTCTTGCAAGAGGACTGTCATAAAAGAGCAAGCCGGGCCACACACCAGATTTCTTTGCTTCCAGTCCTCCCACACATGCTCCTGGCCTGGTGATGCTATCTGCCATGAGGTCTGCATCACAGCCAAGTTGATGCTGACACCACGCCCTTCAATCTCCAGAGCTGTAAGCTAAAGACACTTCTTTTCCATATAAAGTTATCCCACCTTAGGTATTTTATTACAGTAGTGAAAAACTGACTTGAACAGGAACACAATGGTTCCCTTCTGCAAAAGGGTGTTTTGAGAAGTCAATTAAATGAAACCATAAATTATAAGCTCTTGGCTTATATTACATCATTTTTATTCTGCAGCTGTCTAGTACATCAGTTATTATCATGCCACAGCTAACTCAGAGTTTTTTAACCTTCTCCAGTCCCCTTTCCTGAAATTGAGGCTTTTACAAAACATTCCTCTAATCAATTCTGAAGCCCTAAGACTGTTGGTTCCTCTGGCTTCTCTTAGTGAAGGTGCTAAGGGGTTTTTTCCCTTAGCAAATATAACACACTTTCTACCTTTCTGTTATTAGCATTTCTTAGCAAATATGCTGCTTCTGGTGTTTCTCACTAGTGCAGCTGCCCTGCTGACTGCACACAGCACTGCTGATCCAGTGAACAGAAATAAAACAAAGCAGAGTTCTCTCTGGATCATTGAAGAACTTTCTGCAAGAGAAAACTTTCAAAGAAAACAGAGCACAGTCTGCCAAGGTCGTGCATGCACCTCTACCAGGGGAGGAGGCCTTTCCAAAGCTCTTCTTATGCACTGGTAAAATTCAAGATGGACATAGTTGCATAAATCATGACCCAGCTATGTAATAAAATATTATATCATCACCAGAAAGGATGAGGTAAGGATGCCAGAATCAGAGTGCTGACTGGAGACAGTGCTGAAGAAATGGTTCTGAGTACAGAAAAGCAAGGGCCACAACATCTATGGTACAATTCTGGGTTTTCAAAGAAATACATTTAAATCCAGAAAAGTGTACATGTGCCTATATATGTACATGTGAATGTACATGTGTGCATGACTGGACATATGTCTGTATATGGAAACACTCAGATACATGCACACACATCTATAGATGCAAAACATATGCAAGAAACACTCAAAATTATTAACTCTGACCCTTTGTTGTAGGAGATGAAGGGTAGTGAGAAAGTCTATCCTTTACCATCTATATTACTGAAATTATTTCAATTAATGTATGTTATTTTATACACATATATACATGTGTGTGTATGTATATATATATAAAATTTTTTTCACTGATTTCCAAAAGAGAACAGTGTTGATAACCCCAACAAGGATTGAGCTCTGTAAAGTGTTTTAGGGACATTGTTTCATTGACTCCTCACAATACCTTTCTGCGGTTTACTTCTTTGCAAGAAAAAAGTAAAGCTCAGAGTCAAGTGTTCCAGGTCACGTAACTGAGCACGCAGCAAAATCCGAGTGTGAGAAGGGCGTATAGCTCCTAGAATGCAGGCTGCGCCTGCCTTCAGTAAATACTGCACTGTGGTTGTTTGCAAATTCACCTGCTTATCAAACTCAGGCTTCAGAGAGTCTTCAGTGAAGATGTGAAATTGCATCTTCCTGTGGCTGAAGAGCACAGCCGACTTGAGCATGACCAGCGTCTCCTCCACCCGGTTGCCACAGGCCACCACGGCGAGGTGGATCCAGAGCTCAGGTGGCAGCACAGCGTGGAAATGCCTAGGTTCTCCCGGCCTCCTAGAGAGGAGAAAAGCAAATTAAAGCTAGAACTGAAAAAACAAAAGCTAGTGAATGGCTGGAACATTTCAAAACATGAACAGGCACAATCTGTTATATTTTATAAAGTGATAAGCATTTTGACAATTCTTCCTGCTTACAGAAAAATACCATTTATTCCCATATTTATCCTGGCGATAGCAGGGTGAGTCACTGTTTGGATTGCTATAGGTGTCTGGGACTTTCTCTGCCAGCTTTTAGCTGTCTAGTGCCTGCTGGCTGCCTGCTGGCCCATGTTTGGAAAAATATTGCTAAACTTCAACAGCTGACACAGGGTTGTGGGGCTCCCATTTGCACAGGCCATGAAAATTAGATTTGAGTGCAACTTGAACAAGAGGAGGGTGGGTTGTAGCTTTCCCATGTGAAATGAGCAACATGATATTGCCGTCATCTGGATGTTTTTAGGTTGCAGTGGAATGCATGACCACGGGACCAAAAGAGTATCACTCAAGTGCGGGAGGTGAGCGAAAGAAAAGCTGTGCCTCCCACCCCCATTCCATCCCGGGAGAGTCGTGAAGAAACAGGTGTTAATTCTAACTGTCGCACCAAAGACTGGTGGGGCGGTGGGTATGAAATCCAGCTTCTAGTACGACATTCCTATTAATGAGAAACAGGCAGGAGAGGGGACAGGTTAACCTGTAAGCAATCGAGGTATCAAATACTCAGTCAACAGCTGGGAAGGGAATAGGATCCAAGAGTCCAGGATCGTCATCCAACTATTTCCTAGCAATAAAAGATTAGTTCCAGACAAGGAGACGCAGCCAAGCCTCAAACACACCACTGAGAAACATTTGCAGGCAAGTTGGAAGAAGCTGGCCTGGAAAAGGTGTCCTGAGACAAATGAAACTAATTTATTTGCACACAAGATCTGGAGACCAGGGGAACTTGGATGCCAAGTGCTACCTGCCTTCCAAAACCCTCGAGTTCAACCCACACGCTGCTCCACTGTTCTCTGCTCTGGTGGACAACGGCAGGCTTGCTCCAGATTTCTTTCACCAGGAGGAAAGCTGAAGATGTGGGCGGAGCACTTTGGAAAGCTTTCCAATTTGATTGTTGCAGATCATGCTTGGTAGAAGCACGGCCTCATGGTTCAGCCAAGGCCGGAGGCGGCGAGTTGTTTGAATTCTACTTCAGGGGTTAAGGAGAAGACGGTGTCTTGGGGAACTGTCCACTGGTCTTCAGCCCCCTGCCCTTCCTGATGTGGCCACTGTCTTCTCTGACTTTACTCACCGTGACAGCCCTGGTGCTCCACGGGCTCTGATCTTATCTAAAATGTCCACTTGATGTGTTCTCTTTACTGTACCAAGACTGGTGTTCTCAAATGCACACGGTCCTATTCCTTTGGTTAAAATCATATACGGTCTTGGCACTGCCTCCAAAGTCCAGTCCAAACTGCTAATTACGGCTCCTGCTTTTGTGTTTTCCAAGCGCCCCCAACACCTACTGCCCAGACACATGGCCACTCGCAGTCATAGTCACTGCCGCCCTTTGTCCCCTTCTGCTTCATTTCTAGCTGCTGCTCTTGGTTCTCAGCTGGACTCACGCACACTCACCCAGGCATTTTCACTTCGGATCTGTTCTCTCGGAAATGCTCTTCTGCCTCTCCTCCTTACTAACTGCGTCCCAATTATCAATGAAATTGTTACTGAATAGTGATTATATGCCAGGCACAATTCTGGAAAAGACAGCAGTGGATGAGACACAAGAAGATACCTGCCTCTGCGGAAGTCACACCTGGAGGAGGATAGAGGGGAGACAGAAACAGGCAACGGCCAAAGGCACCGGCACCTCAGTAACTCACTCAGAGGACATGAACGTCACAGGCGCGATGAAGGGCATGTGCAGCTGGGTCCCAGGAGTGGCGGGCGGGCTGGCGCAGGAGGGTACTGTGCACAAAGTCTACACAGGCTCCCCCAAGAAGCTGGTGTGAAGGCATGAGGGAGTGAACCCTGAGACCTCTGGGGCAGGAGCACAGGCAGAGGGCTCAGGCTGGCAGAGGCACTGAAGCAAGGCCGAGCCTTTAGCTGGGGGATGCCACCTGCAGGACTCACCTGCCCGTTCTCTCCCTAGGTTTCATCCCTGTATTAAAGCCAACTCTCATTTAACTATTATGGAGAGGGAAGGATATATTAAAATTTTTGCTAAGGTTATTGTCAACTAAGAAATCATGGTCACAGGGCATGATGGCGCATGCCTATAATCCCAGCACTTGGGAGGCTGAGGCACAAGAATCCTTGTGAGTTTGAGGCCAGCCTGGGCTGCAAAGTGAGCACAAGGTCAACCTGAACTGTGGAGTGAAACCCTGCCTCAAAAAGACAGAAACAAATCATGGTCAAGACACTAGTTGAAACACACCACAAAAGACACAACGCTTAAAATTTTGCCTGATAGGAACATGAGTTATTTCAAGGTACAAGCAGCTGGGAACAGGAGTATAGCTGAGTGATACAACACTTGCCGAGCATGACAGAGGCCTTGGGTTTGGTCCCTGACACAGAAAAAACCAAACACAGAACAAAGGTATCCACAATAAATCCAATCACTTGGCTCTTAAATATGAACATCTGCTCCTGCCCCCAAACAGAACAACCCCACCTAGTTTAACTGTCCACAGCGAGTTTGTGCATGGGGACCATATTTTAACCTTAGTAATCAGGGAAACACAAGTTCAGACAATAAAAAGATTCAGTTTTATTCTCAGACTGGAAAAAAATTACAAAACAAGGTAAAAGTTTGCCTGCAGTGTGCCTATGGGAGGGAGAGGAGACAGCTTAGGTATTTCTGGGGCCAGGGGAAATTGGTCCAAACACTTCGGAAGCCATCGGGCAACCATTAGCAGGCTTGATGATGGATAGACATGTGCTCCATCCCTTCAGGTGTACTTTTGCATGCACGACCTGAAGGAGCTCTTGCAACTTTGCACCAGTTCCACACAACTACATTCATAGGAGCCCTGATTATGATAATAAAAAATTGGAGATAAACTTTGCTGTCTATGAGATGGAGAATCACGAACATATTTGATAAGTATAAGGAGTGGGCTACTATACAGCACTGAAAAGGAATAAACTACAAAAGCCTTGTCTCGGTTACTTTTCTCTCATTGCTGAGACAAAATATTCAGTGCCCAAAATTAAGGAAGGAAAGGTTTATTTAGCTCATTGTTTGTGGAGGTTTCAGTCCATACTTGGCTGGCTCCAAGGCAGAGTGGTGCATGGCACAGGGCAACCATTCATGGCAGCAGAAGACAGCAAAAAGCAGCAAGAGCAAAATGGAGGAGCGGGAAGGGCAAGGTTCTTTCCCTCCCTTATACTGTATGCAAATTACCCACCCCAGAGCAGGTGTAGCACTCACACCCATAATCCCAGCATTGGACCATGGAACAAAACAAACTGTAGACGCCCTCCCCCATGACTGCACGCAGCTTTGGGGGGACATCCAGACACAAACCATAATAGGCACCTACTAACATAGGGCCAAGTAAGGAAAAAAAAAGCAGCTGTAAGAAGGACAGCAATAAGATAATATCACTTAGCCAAAGCTAAAGAGAACTGCACTGTGTGTTACTTGTGGCTATATATAGTAAAGGCCAAATTAACACATAAGCATGAAAACCAGCAAATGCAAGACAGATTTAAAACTGTATTCCTTCAACTGAGTGCTGGGTGTACTGAAATTAACTTTATTATTGTCTATATTTTTGAACCCCCAACTCTTGGACAAATGCTTTTTCCACTGAAAAGATTACAGGCTCTGGCTGTGGCTCCGCTGTAGTGTGATTGCCCTGCCTATGTGATACACTGGTACCACCCCCAGCACCAAAAACAAAAGAACAACCAAAAAGCTTGCACTCTGCTGCTGCTCAGCAAACCACCTCTTCTTTTATTTGTAGGCTCCAGTGATCCTGGACTGCATGGTAGAAAAAGCAAGGGCCAGGCAATGCTGTCTTTCAGGGTGTCTGGTGACAGGTACTAAAAAAGAAAAATAAAAGCCTCTCTTGGTGCCAGTTCAAGTGTCAGTGGCTGGGATTTAATGAGAACTTTGCTGGCCCCACTCTGCCCCCTCTCACATTACAGTAAAAATCCCAGGCTCTGGGTAATATAAGCATTGCTGTTGTGCAGTCACATGAATAATAAAGTTTAGGGTGCGTCCGCGGTGGGCCTCCCGCTGGGTCCTACCAATGGCACACTCAGCATCTCTCAAATGTCACCCAAGACAGCGAGAACCCAAGGAGTCCTGTCCATTTAACCCCGCAGAGCCCGGGATTACGGCAGGGAATAGATCCTTACTTAACTGCATTAGTATTTCTACTTAGAAAGGGAGCTGGGATACACTTTTGCTGTCTAGGACTTTAAAGACTCCTGTGCTAAAGACAGAGCTGATGACAGTCATGCTGGTCACCAAGCCGGTACAACCCAAGCGGGAACCCACAGGAAGCACAGCAGGAAGCACAGCCGGAAGATGGAGGGTCAGCTCTCCGTGATATTACCTGGACACAGGTGCACCTGACCCAAACTTGGACAGCACCGTTATTAAGCCCACAAACTCCCTTCTGCTCCAGCCAGTTTGAAAAAAACTTCAAACTTGGCAACCAAAACAGAGTCCCAGCACAGGTCCTAAACCTTACGTTTATGCTCATCTTGGACTCTCTTCTTGCCTTCACCTGGCCCAGCCTTCAAAATGCACCCATCCCTTCCTTGCTCACTGCTACGCCCTTAGCAAGTCCTCACCACGCACTGGGAGAAATGCCACACACCGTGCTGGACACCAGACACCCTCCTAACCATGCAGATAATCATCTGCAGTGCTGGTTGACAGGCGGACTCCTCCCGCCCAGAGACTCCTGCTCCACAGGGCTCTGCGGAGGCTCTGGAGGCTGCTCATCTGTGCACTGTGCATCCACCCCGCATGGTTAAAGTGGATTCAGGTGCTTGGATCTAGCTGACTTCACACCCCTCCCCTGCCAACCTCCGCCCCACGCCCTCAGGGACACCCACCCTCTTAGCCTTTTCTGACTATCCCTTTTGCCTCTTGCCTAATGAAATCAGGTGCCTTGTGAGGACACCAGCTCCTGTTGGGCCTCTCCTGCCCCAGTCCCCTCAGGGGAGCAGACGGGCACCAGTTCCCCTCGCTTCTCACTGCGACACCCCGACATCCTACAAAGGAAGTCCTGCCACAAAGCTCTTCCGCCTTCTAGCACTCCTTAACACAAGTGCCGTTCGTTCCTCAACCTTCCCCTTGCCCTGGCCGCTCACTGAAGGCTGGCACCCCCACCTGCTCAGCAGATGACCTTCCGACCTTCACTGCGGTGACCTCCACAGCCACCCGCTTTCACTCTTTCTGCTGAGACCCTGAATGCTATGTTCACATCCTGAACCTTGTTCATGGCTGCCTCCTTGTCCACGAAGGGACAAGGCAGATGGTTCCCTGTCACTGCACTGCATGCTCTCACTTGCATTCTCTATCATGGGCCTTGTGAATCTCCCTCCCCAAAATTACCTCAGCTGGTGACTGCACAGAAATAATTTCTTTAGAAATAAGATTGGAATAAAATACATAATGCACATTTCAAATTGAAACGCATCAAACATTAACATCAAAATAGTAAAGTCAGTACATGAAGACAAATTCTTGTTCCATACAACTTTGGTTTATAAATTGGGCATGGTCGCTCATGCCTGTAATCCCAGCACTCGGGAGGCTGAGGCCGGAGGATCACTGCAAGTTTAAGACCAGCCTGGACTGCATTAGTGAATTCAAGGCCAGTCTGAACTGCATAGCAAGACTCTGTCTCAAAAAAAAAACCCCAAAAACCTCAAAAGAAACCAAAAAACCAAACCTTTGGTTTTTGTATTTTACATTCTAGTCTTCGTTCTGTGGACTACAGCTGCAGAAACTGTACATGAACTTTAAAATGCTACTTTGATGTTTTCACCCATTATTTTTTAAGTCTTCATAACCATTATTTCTATTGGCTACCTACTATTCTATCCAACTAAAATAACTAACTTTAAATCATTTCCCTTTTGTTAGCTTTTTCAATTATTCTCAGGCATAAATAAATCTTGCGCTAAACATCTGAGGGCCAGCGGCCTTTCCCTTTCTTGGCATCATTTCCTCAGACTACGTTTCACTCGCTTCCCACCACTGAGACGCAATTCCCCACAGGAACAATTTAGAGGGGGCCAGGTTTATTTTGGCTCACGGTTCCTGTGCATGGTTCCCTGGCTCCAAGGCAGAGACAGGATGGCAGAGGGGCCGGCAGAGGACAAGGTGCTCAGCCCACGGCAGCCAGGAAGCAGAGAGGGAAGGGAGAAACCAGGATAAGAATCCACCCTTCCAGGTCACCCCCACTGACCTCCTCCTAAGAGCACAGTCAGCTGAGAACTCACCAATTGATTCAACCACTGATCGGCACAGCGCCCGGCAGCTAATCATTCCCTCCCAAACACACACGGCATTGCAACATTTCAGACCTAACCCACAGCAGGCTACATCCCTGGGAATGGAATTACAGGGCTAACATCTATTACCTTATTTTAAAAGCAGCTTTTTGATGGTTTCTCAAATTTACCCGAGAGCTTTCCAGGAAAACATCAGGCCAGGGGAAGGGAAAAAAGGCCTAACAGACACTACCCAGCCTCATCCCAGGCACTTGCTAATGTACTCAGAGCTGGCTGCTGACCAGGATGAGATGGGCTTGCACGAAGCACAGCATCTCCTAACTCCCCGTCTTCCCAAGAGGTAATGGACTGTTAGACACAACATTAAATAACACTGAGTCACAGAGAGAAAGTGTTCCGGTTTCAGTTCTTTTTCAATAATATCAATGAGAAAGTCTCTGTCTGGTGCTAATATGTTGCCAAGCGTGGTGGTACATGCCTGTAATCCCAGCACTCGGGAGGCTGAGGCAGGAGAACTGATGCAAGCTTGAGGTCAGCTTGGGCTACATAGTGAGTATAAGACCAGCCCGAACTACACAGGGAGACCCTCACTCAAAAAAAAAATGTCGTGAACACCCTGCTAGTACTGCCCAATCATCTCTGCCAGCTGGAGAGACTGCAGACCTGAAGCACAGAGAGCCTAAGCAGGCAAGGGTACCGAGCTAGAAGCGGGCAGCACTGCTCAGTTTTTCTCAGTGTTGACAATAACCTTCTTTTTTTTAGTGGTATATTTTACAGATACATAATGATAATGTTCATCACAGGAATTAACTTGCAAGATTTGTACCTGAACATGATATATCTAGATTCTTCTTTCCTGTTTCCCATGATAATCACCTTCTATTTATGTTTTTAATGATAATTTCTGACACAGACAAACTTTCTGTAGAAAAAATAAATAGAATGTAGAGGAACTAGAAAGCGTCAAACACTCCTGATGGGATTCTAAACTTAGATGGCCACGCAGGGAAAGTTTGGCAGTTCTGAAAATGTGAAAGACAGAAAGAACACTATGACCTAGCAATTTGACCCCTAGGTGTATACAAAGATTTAAAACATGTCCACACACAACTTTTTTTCTTTTTTTCTTTTAAAGAGAATAGTTAAAAAAAGAGAATAGTAAAAAAAAGTAGCAAAATACAAACAAAAGCAAGAACATTAAAAATGACACGTTTCAAACCAAATGATAAGAATTAACAGTGGTTGTTATATTACATATTGTTATCTTCAGAGTGGTTACTCAGATTACTAGATGCAAGAATGGAAGATTGATGAAATCATTAAAGAGAATAAAAATAATTATTAAAAAAATTAGAGTCAATACAGAATTTCACGGGGCAAGACGGTAGGAATTCACCAATGGTTGTTATGTTGCATATTGTTGTCTTCGTATCATTTGCTCAGACTACCAGATATGAGCATGTGTTCACATGAAATTTTTCACATGAATATTCATACCAGCATTATTCACAATCACTGAGAAGCCCAACCTAAGTCTCCACCCACTGATGAATGGGCAAAGAAATGGTGAACTATCGTATGATGGAATATTATTTGGCAATAAAAAAGGAATGAAGTACTGATGTATGCTCTAACATGTACAAACCTGGGAAACAGAAACTTGTGAAATGAAAAACACCACTTATTTTATATAAAGAGTGTAGAACAGGAGAAGCCTTGGAGAAAGAAAGCAGATCAGTGGTTATGAGGGACCAGGAAAGGAACCAAGGTGTAGTGACTAATGAGGACAGGATTTCCCTCAGGTTTGATGAAAATGTTTTGAAATTAGACTGTGGCAATGATTGCATAGATCTCTGAATCAACTAAAAGTCATGGAATTATACCCTTTTAAAGTGTATTGAGAAGCTGGACGTGGTGACGCACACTTGTAATCCCAGCACTTGGGAGGATGAGGCAGGAGGATCTTTGCAAGTTCACAACCAGCCTGGGGCTACAAAGTGAGCTCAAGGCCAGCCTGAACTGCATAGCGAGACTCTGTCACAGAAAGATTAAAAAAAAAAGTACTGGAATTAACTTGTAAGACTGCTGTCAATAAATAAATAAATAAATATCACGTTATGTTCATATTATAAATTTTATTTAAAAAAATTTAGTAGGCAATGGTAGCAGAGCAATATTATAAGAATGTGGCACCACATGGGAATGACTGAGTCTGGAAAACACTACCCAATTGTCTTGGCTTAAGCCCTCCCCCAAGCTCAAATGAAAAATGAATTCTCCAAATCTCAGGGGCGGCTCAGAGAGAGAAGCAGCCCCCCTCCTTGCCCGAGACAAGCGTCTCCTTAATCGCTTGAAAGTCTCAAGCATGTGACTTAATTAAACTTCAATTTCTGGAGTGTATAAATAATGAAATACGGCATTTATGTGTAGTGCTGTTTACTTTGTAGCCTATTACTGCAAGACACCCTGAATTATTAAAGTTGGTAATTGGTTCTTCTCTGACTCTCTTTTCTGCCACCTTCTGCTACCCGTCTTATCAGCGCTTCCCCGGAACTGACAAGAGGAATTAACTCAGGTAAACCTGACGCCTGGGGCCCAGGCTAGCTGTGCAAGCTGGGCAGAAAATAGCACTTCTTGACAACACAGCCACGAACTGTACTGGCAGCAACTACTTTTACTCAGGGAAGAAAAGGAAGCGATATGGGGGGGGGCAGGGAAGATAATTTTAAGAAGCTGAATACATTCGCCTTAGGAAAAGAAGAGATTACAAGAGTCACTCTTTCATGGAATCTTCTGCAAGATGAACCCATTTAGCTACTTTAACGCGGAGAAGTCCTGCCAAGGAGGCCAGGGTGGAACTCAGGAAATGGAAACACCTTCATACAGTCCCTCGAAGGAGAGTCTGTGGATGGGTAATTACAGCCACATCCGGCGCTGGCAGTGACAGTCAGTCACTCCCGAAGTTCCCCGCAAACCACAGTTCTAGGAGGCACCAATCAATTGAGAAAAAAATTCCCCCAGTGAAGTTGTGATTAGACCCTTCACGTGGAGCCCAGGCACACTAAAGACTCTTCTAACAGTTAAATTACTTTTAATGACCTGTGGGTTGGAGTCAAATCAAGTATCATTAATCTTTCAAGACAGAAAAGCTGGTGTTTGTCTGAAAGACACGGTATAATATGAATCACGTCAACAGCTTGCCAAAAGCTGCTGGGGGGGGCCTTAATAAAAGTATTTGGTAAATGCACTTAATTATGAATAATACATATTTAATTTGGTTCTGAAGCGTGGCTGTGTTCCTAAGTCTAGGTCTAATGCATCGTAGGTGTTTGATAGCTACATTTGCTATGTCTCCTTGTGTGTGTGTGTGTGTGTGTGTGTGTGTGTGTGTGTTCTTTTAGACATCACCATATGCATATGTGTTGTGATTAGTGTCACAGCAAAGATTCAAATTCCAACTCAGACAGCTGCATTTAAAAGCCATCTTCTTTCTTTCTTTCTGCCTGTCTCCCTCTTTTTTCTCTCTGTGTCTCTCTGACTCTCTGCCTCTCTCTGTCTTTGTGTGTCTCTCTCCTCTCTCTCATGGTTTAATACAATGGAAACTTACCTCTAACACTTTCAGGGCTTACAACCCTGGAATTGGCAGAGCCTCTTCTAAAGGTCCTGAGGAAGAACCTTTCCCTTTCTCCTCCCTGCTCCTGCTTCCCTGCAATTCCTTGGCTTGTGCTGCTCCCACTCAGTCTTCTTGTTCTCTTCTCTGTGGGTCTCGTCTGTACTCTCCTCCTCTAGAAGGACATCAGTCATCAGGTTTACGGCTCACGCCCACTCTATGGTTAACTTCACCTTGGGATCCGCATCTATAAAGACCTTTGTCGGTCAGATCACATCCTGAGGTTGTTCCAGGTGGTAGAAGCCACACTGCCAATCATTATGCTGTATCTGGGGCACAGACAAGTGAGCTAAAAAGTTCTCTGTGGGTAGAAGGCCCTGGTTGGGGTTCCTAGCATGGTCGATTTCAGCTTTCAACTCCCAAAGCCCCCAGCTTGCTTTCTGCAGGGAAGACATCCACAGCAACCTTCCCAACTCTACCACAGGCAGCGGTCACTCACAGCCGTGTTTGTTTACTCCTCCTCAAGCACCTGCGACG
>PVLD010014103.1:0-53518 GCA_004027595.1 Dinomys branickii | reverse complement strand
TTTTAAAGACAAGCTCTTGCTAAGTTGCCTTGAACTTGTGACTCTCCAGGGTCATACCTGGGATTCCAGCCATGGGCCACTGCATTTGCTTCAAATCAGTGATTTTTTGATAAATGCGGAGTTGTGCAGCCACCATCATAATCCAGGCTGAACATTTCCATTTCCGTCACCCCATGTGCAAGTGCCCTCATGCACATAGGTGGTTAACCAGCCCTCCGACCCCCAGCCTCACACAGCTCAGTGTTTTGTCCCTGCAGAGCTGCATTCTCTGAACATTTCACACAAGCAGAAGTGCACAGCATGTGGTCTTTCCTGCCTGGCTTCTTTTGCTTAGTGCAGTGTTTCTGAGATCCACCCTTATAACAGGTATCAGAAGTTCTTTTTATGGTGAATACGGCATCCCATAGCCCGGACGGACCACATTTTCATCAGCTGAAGAACAGCTGGGTTGTTTCCAGTTTGGGATGATGATGAGCCATGCTTGGGAGCCTCAGCCTAAGCGTCTGTGTTTGTTTCTGTTTCGGAGACAAGGTCTCTGTTGCCCAAGCTGAATGCAAACTCCTGGACTTAAGTGACCCTCCTGCCTCGGCCTCTTTTGACACATTCCTAGGTGTGCCAGGAGATGCCATCCCTGACTGCTGCAGTATCTCCCCACTTTCCTTTTCCATTCGTGCTTTCTACAACTCAATCCCCACACAGCCCCCATTGTCAGCTCTCTAAAATGCACATCCAGCAATGTCTCCTCCCAGCATAAAACCCATCAAGAGCACAGAACGGGGTCCAGATGCCAACAGTGCAGTATACAGTGGTTTTCTGGTGCTGCCCTGGCCTCATCTCTCATCACGGGGTCAGGCTGGCCTGGGAGTGTCCTTGTGGCCCTGGTATTTGAATCCCTATACTGCAGTCTATCTAGAGGCTCCTCTCTAGCACTGCTGGATGAATGAGTAGAAATCACAGTCCTGCAGTCAGGGATTTTGAAATGCTGGTGTAACATCCAGGGATTAACCTGTGAGGTCCTGGGACAGTCACAAAAGAAGGCCCCAAACTAGTGTGGACGAGGAACCAGAAAGCTTAGGTTATTTCCCATCATTGTTGTTAGAGGCTCCTGAGCCTTCCTGAAATGTTCATAGCCAAATTCCTTCCATACCGTTAGACCTCTACGCCTTCATGAATGCAGTTTCTTCTCTCTGGACTATGTTTTCTCTACCAGGAACAGAGTCTCCATCTGGTAGAACTCCTATCCATCCTTCAAAACCTCTCTGATGGTTTAAATATGAAGTGTTTCCTTGTATAGTGAAGGCTTGGTCCCAAGGCAGCAATGTTCAGAGGTGGCGACTTCGGAAAGTGTTTGGATCCTGAGGACACTGACTTCTTCAACAGGTTAATCATTGATGAGTTCAGAGCTGAATGGGCTCCCAGGAGGTGGGGCCCAGCTGGAGGAAGTGGGTCATTACCTTGCCCTTGGCTCCTCTCCCTCACCTTCTCTGCCTCGTGTCTGCACGAGGTGACCCCATCTGCTCTATCACACAGTCCTTGCCGTGATGTTATGCCTCACCTTGGCCTGAAGCAAAAGACCCAGGTATCCATGGACTGAAACCTCCAAAACCATAAGCCCTTCCTCCTTTAAGCTTTTTTGCCTAAGTATTAGGCAAGTGAATTAATGCAAAGGAAAGCTGACTAATTAATATAGCCTGGTCTGGCTTCCCCCATTCAGTGATACCCTCCCCCCGGTACAATTATTTCCTTTCCTCTTTGGGACCACTCTGCTTTGTACCTACTTTAATCATTGCTAGACAGATCTGTTGCTTATGTGTCTGCACACCATGCCAAGCTGCTTGTCAAGGTGCCTGTGGGAACCATATCTAAATTAAGTTGCTTTCTCTCCCCAGTTCCCTGACCCCTAGGAGCTCGGTACCATGTATTTTTACTGAAATACTGAACTGAGTATTCCAAGCCACAAGTTCCCCTCTGATTAAAAGGAGATGACAATACCCGCTCTTGCTACTTCAAAGGATTTTAAAAGCAAGAATAAAATGACTGATAAATAAAAACACTGCGGGACTCCCTGAAGGTCGAGGCTGGTGAAGGCTTGCTCTGCCTGAGCACCTGGCCACTTAGCTGGGCATGACTTGACCTTATTTGGTCCAGGAAGTGCGTCAGGCCCTCCAAAGCCCTTGGCATTTCCCTGAGCTCATAGGGATGACTGGGGTCAGCTAAAGACAGTGGTTAAGAGCTGATGACTTTGTTTTAAAAACTTGACTGAATCTCTCTCCCCGTCTCCTTCCTGTTTATTTTTCATTATAAATTTCACCACCGGACATCACCCCATAAATAGACTCGCTTGCCATGTGACTGTCCTGCTGTGGCAAAGGGTGTTGCTGCCACCCTGATCTGCCCTCCCTTTGTCCTGGGCCCTTGGCATCACCCTTTCCTGGTCCCTCTCCAGATTGGATATGGCCACAGGCCGAGGTCTGCACTACCAGGAAGGAAACAGAGAGGACAGGTGCCCCTCCGGGCCTGGGCTTTAGCATGCTGGCTGTGGCCCTGCTTGGACCTCGTACCTAGCTGCTGTCACCCTGGACGGGGCAGCAGCCAGTCACCCAGGGTGAAGACAGTATCCTAGGCACTTTGCAGAGTGATGATAGGGAACGAACCTGGTTCTCTGCATGACCTTGTAGACAGTCTGCTGTCCAAGCCTGGGACACATACCTGGAATTCCCACCTAAGGAACATTCACTTTTGTGTGCGTATTTTGGGGTCTCTTTGTGATAGCAACCCACCTGACCCTAACTAATGCCTGTGAATTCTCTATGACAACTGGGACTTCGTCATTTTCATTCACTGCAGTGTTCTTAGTGCCCAGCTAATACCAGGCTCAGAGCAGATGCTCACAGTAATACTGCATTCAAGAATGGAGCTGCCATCCCTGAATCTGAATCTCTGACAGGCCATGTGGCTTTAACTTTGCAGATCAGTTTCCTCACCTGTAAAATGGGGCTAATAAGTGCATCAAACTTCTGAACTGCTGAGATTAAGGTACTCTGTTTAAAGCTCATAGAACACGCCTCAACATAATAAATGCTCAGTGTTAGTTATCATTTTTAAGATTACATAAATGCCACATTTTCTGCAGCCTTTCTTTGGGGTTTGCAGTACTACTGAAATTATTTCACATCAAATTAGCAGAGTTCCGTGTTGGAAGTGCTGGCTGCTTGGGTGATAACAGTGCCTGTCTTTGTCACAGGCTGGCATGGATGAAGTGGCTTTGCCTAGGAGTTACCTGTTCCGTGAACTCGGTGTGATGGCTTTGTGAAACACATGCAAATGTATGCAAATAAAATTCATAAAACAATAGCCCCATGTGCCTCCACATTTACTAGAAAGAATTCTGGTGCTTTTATAATATTCCAATTATATCAGGTTTCCCATTTGCTCTCTCAAAAAGAAACACCTGGAAGAAGGGAGATGTGCATGTGGCTGTGTGCACATGGGTGTGGGCACATGGGTGTGGCTATGGCGACAGTTAAAATACTGCTCAGCCATCAGATATGTGTGGCCAATGTAAAATAAATTGTAAAACTCCAGATTCTGAGGCCCTACCTCCAACTAGTCCTCCATCTAACCAATAGCCCCCCTGCACCAACCTCCTACTATCACATAACACCTCAGGAAAGGCCATAAGACCAGCAGGGGGTGCTCGGGAAACTTGTTCCTGAGTTTGAAATGTCGCATGTCCTTGGGGCTTCTCGGCTGTGCAAAGCTGAGCCATCTAAGGCTCAATTCTTTTAAAAAAGATGACCTGTGGTCTGCCCATCCAGCAATCACCGCAGGTGCAGAGGGGCTGTGCAGTCCCATCCTTGGTTAGGGAGGGAAGTTGGAGTCCCCATCATTGTTACGAGGAGGGAAACTATGAAGCCACAGGGTGCAGGTGTGGTGACCAGATAGTCCAGTACCACCATCCAGAGACTCAGACTCCTGAGTTTTCCATTGTGATTCAGCCTTCAAGTATGTTGTCCATCTGTCGTTCTGGATGGCAGAATCATTTGTTCCCACATGTCTGTGCTCATTCGTCCATTCACTTGGCAAAGATACAGAAACCTAGAGGCCTCCAGGCAGGCTCTTTTGAAGGGCTCCGGGGTACAAAGACAGAGAGGATGCTACCTGTCCTCTCCCCAGAGCTCTGTAATGATCCAGTAGTGGAGACAAACATGTAATCAGTAAATACCATACCACCATAAGGGATGGTCCCAGATGCCCAGACTGTGAGGACACAAAGGAAGAAAGACTTGGCTGTACCTGGGAAGGTTGAGGCCACACAGAAGAAGGCATGGCATCTCACAGAGTGTGCAGGAGCCTGCCAGGTGGACCGGCAGAAGGCATGCTGTATGCCAGGCTACAGAAGCATGAAGCCGCATGGCCATGAGTTCCAAGATCTGCTTTGGAAAATGCAGCTAGCAATGCCAAGCATACCTTCCCCCAGTCACCCCACATGGGCATCCCTGATCCTGCAAATGTCTACGACATTTATTAACCCATGGTAGTTATTTGGCAGTCACTGTAGACAGTGAGTCCTTGAGCTGTGTGTGACCTCCGCTGCTGCGAATGTCCTGTCTCTCCAAGGAGGTCGTGAGTCACCTGAGAGCCTGGGCTGTCTCTGCTGTCTTTGTCCTCCAAGGATCCAGCTCAGTGCCTTCCTTTGGAATATTAAGCAGGCAAGAGACGTCGTTTGCTGGAGGTGCCCAAGTACATGAAAATGTTGCCCTCATCAAGATGCCAGTATTTATCGAGCAGCCCTCCAGGGTCGCGCCAAGTGCGAATTTGCATGTTATCTCATCTGATCCTCAGGATAACCCACAAGGCACAGACTCTGAGCCCCCTTTCACAGACGAAGCCATAGAGGCCTAGAGAAGCCACCTGGCTTACAGACGCAGAGCACCTGGAGGCGATGAGCCTAGTGGGTGCGGGAGGACTGGGCCAAGACCGATGGTTTGAGCTTCAACGCTACCCAAACTTACTGCTCCTACTTGGGTACTCTTGGTAGGACCATGTGAACCTGAATTTTACAGACTGGCACGTGAGTCCTGAGGTCTAAGCAAATGCTGCTTAGTTCTTAGGGCTTCTTCCTAAGTCATGGGTGCCCTGAGCTTGGGGCTGCGCCTGTTCCATCCATTTACCCCCTACCTTGTGTAGCACTTAGCCTCACAGAACAGACAATGAAAGGGAGCAGGGCTCCCCTCGGGGTAGCTCCAGCAGGGCTCCTTGGAGGAGGCCAAGTTTTCCTATGGTGAGAGGCAAGCACAGTAGAGGGTGTGAACGAGGGCTCAAGAGGGGATGAGATTAAGTCATTTGTGGAGTTTTAAGGGCTTCTGAAATGTACTTAGAGGAGCCCTAAGTCCCAGCTACTGCAGGGGGCTGGCCAGAGCGCTCTGTGCTCCCCACATGAGTCCCTGGAGGGATAAAGGTCCCCGTTCCACCAGAAAAGGTACCTCTGGGTGAGGCCTTGCTTGGTGGGACATCACAGGAGCCACTGGAAACATGGAGCCTACTGACAAAGCAGCATTGGCAGGCAACAGTCAACGAATGAAGCATTGCTTGAATGCCAGTTGTGTTCTGGGGTTCATTCTAGGAAGTGGGGTAGAGCACTGGGCTCCCTAGTGGTTCCATTTTACTGGGAAAAGGTTATGTCATAGAATAAGTGCTTTGAGGAAAAGAAAACACAGAAGGACAGAGTACCTGGGGCAGGAGGGGGAGTTAAGGAAGGCCCATCTGAGCAAGGAACTGACATCTGGCCTGAGAAAATCTGAATAACCAAATGGCACCAACAGGGTCAAGAGCTGGGCAAAGAGGATCCAAGAAGAAGACACAGTGAGGGCAAAAATCCTGCAGTAGGAGCAACATGGGAAGTTTGATATAAGGAAAGACCAAAGTGGCTGGAGAGTAAACCACAAGGGTAAAGAGTCCAAGTAGCCAAACAGGCTCTGTGCCTGTAATCCCAGCATCCTCAGAGGCTGAGGCAAGAAGATCGCAAGTTCAAGCCCAGCCCAGGCAACTTAGGGATTTTAGTGAGACCTCATTTTAAAATAAAACAACAAAAAATGGGCTGGGGAGGTAGTTCACTGTGAAGAGCCAGGTTCCAAACCCCAATACCAAGAAAGAAAAAGAAAGAAGAAAATACAAAATTGGGTAGGAAAATATGCAGAGCCAGGCTATGCAGGGTCTGGGAGGGTCTTATTCCAAGTGCCCTGGTATACTAGTTAGCTAATGCTGTGTAACAAATAACTTCCAGATGTAACAATTTGGAACAAGACACATGGACCTAAAAGCATCTGTGAGTTCACTGCTTTGGACAAAAGAGGTAACAGTGGAAAGAGAAGGAAAACAAAGGGGTCTTGTGAACAGACAGAATTGGAAGCAAGAGAAGAGGACTTGGGGATGGACAACACCAGGGCTTACTAGGACATGTGTCCCCAGCCTATGGGATAATGGTGCCTTCAGATTTTGTTTTCCTCCAGGGACATTACCCCCACCCTCCCTCCTCCAGTCCTACCCTAGGCCCTGCATTTTCTGGGAAGCTGGTTAGCACTGGGACCATGAGCTTGGAGCACAGAACAGACATTTCCTTGTGCCAGGTCAAGAGACCAACCTCCTGCCTTCAGCCTCATTACCTTGCCTACACGTAGGCCAAGCAGGCCAGGGAGCAAGGAGCAGGGGAAGGACAGGCACCTCTAGCTGTGGCCACATAGTCTTCTGGACCTGCAACTGGACAGAGAGAGAAATAGAGAGGATTTCTGTGTCCATCTGTTTGAGGTGGGCCATTGAGTGGTAAATGATTCAGGGCAGAGAGTTCCTAAAACTTATCATAGAATATCAAAGCATTGCCACTAAGTTACAGAGAGGTAAACACTGAAATTCTTTGCCTGAAGACGTTTTGGGTAAGGATTTACATAAAATCTTCATCTATACATGTGAAGGTAAATAAATCATGAAGCGGTTACCATTTACTGAATTAGGAGGCAGCAGAAGTCTCACTGCTAAGCACCTCATAGCTATCCCGAGTAATCCTCCTAGCAACTGAATGGAGCAGATGCTTATCCTGGCCCATTTTGTAGATAGAAAAACTGAGGCTTAGAGAAATTAAGTAGCTTGCTCAAGGTGACACGACCTGGATTTGACCCAGGTCTGTAAGACTCCCAGCCCATGTTCCCAACTGCTACTGCCACTCACCCTGCTCCCTTTTAGGTGGATGGAAGATTTACTAGTTCCAGCAGGGCAGCTGCTTTGAAGACAGCAGATGGTACCCCCTGGTGGTGGTATCTGGGAAGGGCAGTGGGGTGGGAGGGGATTGGCCATTTGGTGGGAGTCTGAGACACAGCAGTGTCTCTGGAGCAGAGACAGTTTTCCATCCAGTCAGCGTGTCTCCTTTCCTAGGCCCCGGGGATGTCCTCGTACCTCCTGCCCAGGCAGCCTGACAGGGATCAACAGTGATTCACACCAGTAGCCCAAATGACATCACCCAACACCAGCCACATTCTTATTCAAAGGTAGCCTCCCCACCTAAATTCTCACTCCTGCACCGTAACATACCGGCATCATCTTGGTTGCAATGTAGTCCCTTTGCCTCACTGGGATGTCAGGCTGGCCACCGAAGGGGAAAAGGCTTCTTACTGGATTGGCTTTGTTCCGGGGTCCAGGCCCCCCGGAGGGGAACCGCCATAGCTCTCCAGGACCTCATCTTGTGGGGGATCAATCCGACGAGGCAGTGTAAGACAGGACAGGAAGGGGAACATGGGGCAGGCAGAGTGAGGATGCCGGGGGGGGGGCGGGCAGAGTTGGAGGTGGCATGATGCGGGTTTTTCAAAACTTCGGACACCTCAGGCAGTTGGCACAGCCCTACCCAGAGCCTCTTGAACAGGAAGCTGAGTGTGCTGCCCTGAAAATAAATGAAGGAGCACAGCCGGCAAAGGCAGTCTCCGCAAGTCTCATCTGTCTGTCTCTCTGCCCGCCATGTCTGTCCTCCAGTCCACGAGGCTCTCTCCCGGGGAGGGTGCCGGGCGAGCGGTAAGTGGTACAGGTGGGGACTCACAAGGCCTGTGTCTATTTCCAGCGCCTATCACTGACTCATAGAGTGACCTTGCTGAGGTCATGGCTCTGCGCTTCTTGCTGTGGGGGAAAAAAAATCAGAGGTGGCAAAGCTTGCGTTTTCCCAAGGGACGGGAGTCCTAAAATCTGGGGGACGCTTTTGCTCCCCATGGACCCCAGCTATGGCTGTTCATGCTGGTGTTAATGAGAACAGTTTAGATTTGGATCCAAGGGACTTTGGAGACATTCAGGGCAAAAAGCAAGTAGCTCCTGCTGTGGGAAGACCTATGGGCACTTTATGTGCAATGATTCCTCTGAGAGTTTCAAATCATGTTCCCCTGCTAACGACTCCCCACGTGGCCCCCACCTTGTCTGTGCAGGGAGAGAAGGAAGGTGTTTTCTCCCTCCTTTCAGGATGAGGGAATCAAAGCTAGGGATTATTTCCCAGCAGTTTTGCTACCAGAAGCCTCTTTTATGATTTTGCTACCAAGCTTTTTCCTGTCTTGCAAGCCCTTGCTGGTTAAATTGTCTGCATGTATTAGGTAGAAATATATTGCTATTATTGACATTGTCACCAATGAGAGCCAGGTAAAGTTTCTGCCCAGTACCAAAGAACCGACAGTACGGCTGGGTTTGCTGCCATGAATTGCAGCATTTACTCTGTGTGACCACCTTCTAGGAGAAGGCCTGATTTCCTCTGGACAGTTTTGGAAATTTAAAGAGTTTACCTTCAAGGGATCCAGGCTAGGAAACACGAAACAGCCTGGGAAAGATTCTGTGGTTAGTGATGGGGCCAGGTCCAGAGCCTGGGTCCTGATACACAGGCCAGACCCTCTTGGCAGGAGAACTTGTGTGTACACACTCACACTCACAGGCACATGGACATTTGTGCAAGAGAGGAGCCCAACCAAAGGCAGGAGTCGGGATGTTCAGGCTCAAACCAGGAAAGAAAACCTCTCAGTGTTGGGGTTAGCAGCCAGAACTGAGCCCGAGGCTGGAAAGGGGAGAGATAAACTCTTCGAGGAAGCTTTGGCAGAGTGGTTGTAGGAGGGGCAGAGGTTTATTCTACCACCTGCCTATGTTTCAGCAACACATCCTTTTCAGAATTAAAAAAATTATGACTCTGTGTTTGTAGTACGGAATGACTACCTGCAGCACGGGGAGCTGGCACAGGGACATAACACACCTGAAATTTTTATTTATGTCCATCGCTTCCTCCTTTCTCCCCTTCTATCTCTGGGCCCCTTCCTTTCTGCAAAGGGTCCATCTCCTCCTCTCCTACTATCCATCTTTTGATGCAGCTTTGATGGATCTGGGTGCTTTCAGACCAGCACCAGCCTCTTAACCACGGCCTCTTCCAGAGGGTGAGACCAGCTGCGTCCTCAAAGCTGGGGACAACCCAAGGCAGACTGGGGACCCTGAAATAGTGAAGACTGGGACTCTGGAGGCCTGGTTTCGTGGCTGTGGAATAAGCTGAAAAAGAGCTGTCCTCCTCCCAAGCTCCCCTGCCCCTCAACAAGGCTCCTGCAAATGTTCCCCTCTTGGAGCCCTTGGCTCCGGCCCAGAGGCTCAGTGTTTGATCCCTGAGCTAAAATGCATCAACTGCCAGTGCCTTTGGAAAAAGTCCGGGGGCTTAGCGCGTGGCTTCAGAATCCCCGGCTCCACCAATCCCCAGGAGGCCAGGGCAGGGTCTCTGGGGGCCTATTGCCCTGACAGCTGTTCCCTGGGTTATTTTGGTCCGGGGGAGCTTGTCAATTCTAGGGTATTTGGACCAAAATAGCCAACGGAGCAGGACAATCTTCTGGTGGCTCTGTGGGGACCTCCCCGAGGATAAGTTGCTAACATGGGGTGGGCAGAGAGAAAGAGGCTTGGTGGGGGGCTGGTGGAGGGTAGAGAGGGAATTCTCCTGGCAGTCTAAGGCTGACCTGATCCCCTCCCCCTGATCCCCTCACCGAAGCTGGCGGTGGCTGGAAGAGAGAAGGAAATGCGAAGTTCTGAACATTTTCCTGCATCCCCATCCCTCTGGAACAGCCAGAGTGAGAGAGATTCTTAAGCCTTTCCCATTTCACGGATGGGTGGGGCTCACTGGGTTCAGAGAGGAGACGCTGATCCCAGGTTACACAGCGAACCTGGGCGACTGTGCCTCTTTGGTTGGGCCCGTCATACCTGAGGCAGTGCGCCCGGTGGAACTGGTGTCCATCGTAAAACTCGGGCCAGCATGGAAAGTGCTGAGTGGCCCTGGCTGCCTTTCTGGCCACAGCAGGGGCCTTGGCAGCAGCACAGGCCGCGCTCACCCTCCTCCTCACTGTGTGGGTCAAGTGCAGGGAAGAGGAGGGAAGAGGAAGGAGGGGAGCCCAGGGACCCTGGATCCCGCCCCAACTCTGACTGGCAGCGCCCACTTGCCCGCGGCTCCATAGCCCGCTGGGACTGTCCCTGGCATAAAGCAAGACTAACCGTCGTCTCCGTTTGGCAACAGAGGTGGGGAGCAGGGAGAGCGCTTTGGCACAGGGCTTCGGGGCGCATGCCCTGGACACGCCCCGTGGACACCGCTCTCGGGCTGGGTCACTGAACTTAGTAGTCTAGCGCCGCTGGCGAAGTCTGATAGGTAGATCGTACTTCCTGGGTCGCGTTGGCCACGGCTGCCGGGCCACCCCAGTGGCTCCCGCTGCTCCCCTGGGTTTGTCCAGCAGGTTAATTTCCCGCTCCGGTAAATCCTTTCGCCAGCGCCTCTGCCCCTCCCTCCCACCTCTGCCTCCTCCTTCCCTGCCGCCCCACACCGCGGTCGGTCCGCGCCGCGCTCCTTCGCCCCCGCGCGCCCGGGCGCACGCCCTCCTGCCCCGGCCGCCTCCGGCTCCCCGCGCCCGGCCGCTGGAGCCCCGCTGCGCCGCCACCAGCCTCGCTCGCCTCGCGCACCTGGCCCCCGTCGCCGCGCCGTCGCCCGGGGTCCTCGCCATGCACCCCCGCGCCGTTCCCCGCCGGCCCGCCGCGGCGCTAGCGCTCTGTAACCTCCTGCTGCTGCTCGGGCCCGGGCTCGCGTGCCCCGCGGGCTGCGCCTGCACCGACCCGCACACCGTGGACTGCCGCGACCGCGGGCTGCCCAGCGTGCCCGACCCCTTCCCGCTGGACGTGCGCAAGCTGCTGGTGGCGGGCAACCGCATCCAGAGGATCCCCGAGGACTTCTTCATCTTCTACGGCGACCTGGTGTACCTGGACTTCAGGAACAACTCCTTGCGCTCGCTGGAGGAGGGCACGTTCAGCGGCTCGGCCAAACTCGCCTTCCTTGACCTCAGCTACAACAACCTCACCCAGCTGGGCGCCGGCGCCTTCCGCTCCGCTGGGAGGCTGGTTAAGCTGAGCCTGGCCAACAACAACCTGGCGGGCGTGCACGAGGCCGCCTTCGAGACCCTGGAGTCGCTGCAGGTGCTGGAGCTCAACGACAACGACCTGCGCAGCCTCAGCGTGGCCGCCCTCGATGCGCTACCCGCGCTGCGCACCCTGCGCCTGGACGGGAACCCCTGGCTGTGCGACTGTGACTTCGCCCACCTCTTCTCCTGGATCCAAGAGAACGCGCCCAAACTGCCCAAAGGTGAGCAGGGAAGCTGGCTTGGGCTGGGGCGCTGGAGGGAGCAGGGAGAGACACTCCCTCACCACACACACACACACACACACACACACACGCCGGTTTCAGGTTGGGCCGGGAGGAGGAGGCCTGGGGTCGCGCCAGCAGCTGCCCAGTGAGAGCACGCAGGATGGAACTCCTCAAGGTTCCTAGCCTGAACTTCTCTCGCATCTCTGCTGGGAAAGGGTGCGGAGGGATAACAGCCCTAGGGCTCTGAGTTTCTTGGCGATGAAGCGATGCTGCTTCGTTCCTTCTCCCTCTGTCAATTCGCCTTCCCAAGTTAGCAACCTGCTGGTGCACTCTTATCTCCTGGTCAAGATCATCTCACCCGCCTTTGTGTCTTAGGACTGGTGGGTGTGAGTCATCCAATAACCTTAGGTCCTTCCTAAGTAGAAGGCACCCTACCATGTGGAAAGCACAGCCCCATCCCCCTACCTGGGCACCCGGAAGATGGAGAGAAGCCGGCCAGTTCTGTGGCTCTGATCTCTTTGTTGCTTGCCAGCTGAGGTTGCTCCTCTGATGAAAAAGGTGCGAATATTCCTGGTGAGGGTGCCTGGGCCCGCCAGGCATCCCATCATGATTTATGGCTCTGTGGCTTCTCAGCCCAGATGTGAAAAAAGCCAAACAGAAATGTTGCAGGCTGGTGCCTTCTCTGCTTTCTTAGAGACCCTTCCAGTGCCCTCCAGGTCACACCTATCCATCTGCGGATGGAGCCTGAGGGTTCAGGAAGTTACGGGGCCCAGAGAAGGCCAGGAGGAGGGAGGCAAAGGCAGAGCTGAGAAGCAGGGCACCCCGGCAGCCATAGGGATGTGCACCAGATCCAGGGCTGGACTGGGGCAGGTGGATGTCCTTAGTCTGGATGGACTCCAGTCTGTGAGCATCGGTGCCCACCATGACCTCTCAGAGCTGGATCCCGCCTCCCACCTTACCCTCAAGGTTTGGCAGAATTGGGGCCACACATTATAAAAAGTGACACAGATGCAGGCTGAGCTTCAGAATCTCTTTATTCTATTTACTGCGAACTCAGAGAAGTGGCTCCTAGATGCAGAATTCCTGGGCTCTTTTATTCATTGCCCTTCTCACAGGCTCGCACCTGCGTGTCAGGGTGGCCGCTCCCAGCAGATGCAGACCTCTCTGCTGGTACTTTCGCTGTGCTGAGTGAGTCCTAGGAAGATCCTGCATGCAAGGTGCAGAGCTCCCCTACTTTAAACATAGTCCTCGGTCTCCTGCCTGGCTCCCCAGATCCCTAGATGACATTCCTGGCATCAGGACTGTTGGTTGAAGACCTCACTGGGGATGGGCTCTCCTTGGTTCTGTTTACTCCTGGCACTGGCTTCGGTGGAGCTGGCATCATTTCCCCCATGGTTGGCAGGGTGGTAACCAGCTCTGTTGGACCCTTGTTGTCTTGTCGATGAGGGTAAGGTGCCCAGGTACCCTGGAGTCGGAGTGTTTCTTCAGCTCCATAAATGCCTGGGTGCCTGGGACCTTGGACAGCCACTGATTGTCCTTTCAGTGCCTTCATTTCCCCCTCTCTAGAGTAGCTGAGTGGATTTCTGAGATCTTCAGATTATAGGGAAGAAGATGGACACCAGATGGGTGTGTGAGACTGGGGAAAAGACAGGCTCAGAGCAGGGGACAGTGTTCATATCCCTGGGGAAAGGGCAGGGCAAGGAGAGGGCCGGTGTCACCCAGCTGAGAGAGGACAGAGGCAGCTCGAGGGCACCTCACAGGGCGCAGTGCCCAGGGCAGCTCCGGTCTCACTGCAGCTGCCAGTGTTATGTGGCCAGAGCAGTGTCCCCAAACTGAGCCAGAGGCCAGGTGGGTGGTGGAGGAACCTCGCAGGCCTTAAAATGCAAGACCCACATTCAGATCTACACTCAGATTTATGATCCTGGGCAATCCTTGACCTCTCCAAGCCTCAGTTTCCCTACCCTTATAGTCAGAATGTAGTGAGTGTCCCTGACTTTACTTGCTATGAGTTTCAATGAAACCGACCCTGTGAAGGACATCGTAGCACCAAGTATAGGCTTCTCAGCAGGTGTCTGTTTCCTATCCTCCTGCATGTGTGCTGCTTCTGATAGTTCAAAAACGTTTTAAAAATTTTAATTGATGCATCACAGTTGTACATATATATGGGCACAGTGCACTTATTTGATACATGGGCACGATGTATAGTGATCAAATCAGGGCAACTAGCATTTCCGTCTCCTTAAACACTTATTGTTTCTTGGTGCTGGGAACCTACTAACTCATCAAAATATGACAGAAACTATTGCAAACGACAGTCACTGGGATATGCTGTAGACACTGGAGCTCATTCCTTCCAGGTAACAGTGTTTTTGTGCATTTTACCGAGCCTCCCTCTATCCCACCTCCTCTTCCCGGCCTACAGTTTTCTCAGAGGCCAAGGTCAAGTGCTAAGAACCTCCTGAGCTTTGCAGCTGCATAGCCGCCTCTACTTCTTCCTGTTGCCCGTTCTTTTTGCACCCCAGTTTCCTCACCTGTGAAATGGGGGTGATTTAGTATCTGCTGTGTGAGAGTGCTTGGAGGGCTGGAGGGGATTGTTTGTAAAGAGCTTAGCAAGCACCCATACACGACAGATACCGGGGAAGCGTTGGCGCCATTGTCATTGTCCCATTGTAACTAGAAGGCCTGGGCAAAGCAGGTGTGATGTGACTTACCTGAGTCACACACCCAGAAGCAGAGCTGGGGGATACACTCTCACCTCCAGGTTCCCAGCCCCTGCCACACTGACCGGGCTTTCTGCCAAAGATAGTTGGCCCTGCTGAGGCACAAACTCAGTGCTGTGTAGGCCAGGGCTTGGCCTTACCCAGGGAAGGACTTCAAAGGAAGGAGGAGAGGACTCCGTCTCTCCGTGCCTCTCTTCCCTGCTCCTCCCCGCAGAGAAGGAGGACAGAGCCGGAGCTCTCTGCTGTGACCTTGACTAGCTTTGACAGTTGCAAAATGTGTTGTCTGCCAGGTGCGCCTCCCCTGTGACCACAATGTGGGGAGCAGTCAGGCTGCAAGGATCTCTGGTCTCCCCCAGGCTCCTTCAGGGGCCGGGAGACTGGGGTCTGAGGTCTGGAAAGGACCTGCCCTGCTGGAGGGAAGAGGGCCAGAGTCTGCCAGCATGCCCACTTGCCAGGTGGCCAAACCCCAAACAAAACAACCTATTGCAAAACAAATAAAAATTCAGGGTGCCCACTTAATGTTGAATTTCAGAGGAACGACAAATAATGTTTTAATGTAGTTGGATGTCCTGTATTTTTACCTGGCAGCCCTCTCCCAGTGCCTTAAGTGAGGTGCTTTGTAGTTGACAGGTGCCATCTCTTTTAATACAGCAGCCGTGCCTGCCAGGAACCTTTGTGCACAATTTGCCTGACAGAAAACAAATGAGCTGCAAAGAGAAGTGGTTGGCACAAGGTCGGTACTTGAACTTGGGAGTGTCCAGCCCCAAGGTTACTCTCTGTGAGGGATGTGGAAAGGGTGAGCGAGACCACCCCAGTGCTACTCTCTCCTTCTGGTCCCTGGGTGACAGTGGCTTCTCCCTCCTTCCAGCCCTCCATTGTGCACCCATTCTGGTGGTTTTCCTATGAGTTAATGGGTCTGTAGACAGCTAGGGGTGGTGGTCACCAAGGGAAGAGTAATGATCCAGCTTGGAGAGGAAAGGGATCCACTGGAAGCCAGAGACCTTGCAAACCACTTGGGTGACAGAAATGGGGAGACTCTGGAGGAGCCCAGGAAATAAGAAGCAGCGGTGATCAGGACACCTCCATCACAGATGCTGGGATCCTTAAAGCCTTCCCAGTGATCACATTTTCTTCCCTTTACAGCAGCCCAGGAAGTGATCAGGAATTCATCACAAAAATGAACTTGGTGGTGCTTCTCACCTGAGAGCCACCTGGCTGGGAGGCTCAGGGAGCCTGGTTGAATTGCAGAATCCTGGGCCCCCAGACCTCTGGAATGAGCATCTGTGAGGGGAAGCAGGGAATCTACATTGTAAGGAGCCCCCTCCAGGGGTCTCCTGCACACACACAAGTCTAAGAAATGCTACTGCTTGGGAAGGATTTGTGCTGGGTCTGTGGCTCCCTAAGTCTTTGGCTGTTCGACCTTCTCTAGGTTGCCTGCTCTCTCTGGGCCTCAGGTCTTTCTTTTGCAAGCAAAGGAGGAGAAGCAGGAGTTGTCTAATGTCCTGTGTTCCAAGTCTCACATTCTGTGGTTTCAAGGAAAGGGAATATTATCCTGGTTTTAAAAATTGGGAAGCTGAGGCATGGGGAGGTAAGGGCCTTTCAAAGACCCGTCTGTGGGAATTCAGGAAGCTATAGGCTCTGCAATAGGGTGAGGACCAGAACACCTCAACAGTCTGGAATCCCGAACTCACAGGCCTGAGATGTGTCGTAGCATGGAAGGCTTTTCACTCCCTGTCCCAGCCTTGATCCTTGAGCCACGGGGCAAAGAGGTCACTGGGTTTGGGAAGCTGAGCCTCGTAGGCCCAGGGATGTCTCTGTGCTTAATTCCAAGAGCGGTGGAGCAGGTGACACTGAGCACACCGGTCCTCAGAATATGTCACAGGCCGGTCTCAAGTGGGGAGGCTGCACTGGCAGGGGATCCTCTAGGACCTCTGTTTCTATCCAAGACCATGTGTGGCCAACTGGTGGTCACAGTGCACACTCCAAGGAGGAGAGGTGAGCTGAGATCTTGCCCTGTCACCTTCACACATGGAGGTGTCGGGGGTAGGGATGCGAGGAAGTAGACGGGGGCAGAATGACCCTGTCATGGGCCACGTGTCATGTCTTGGCTGTGTTTACCCTCAACCTTGGTGAGGACCGCCTCCTAGAGAAGATCCTCTAGATTTTCCTGGAGTGTCCTGGCATTCAGGGGGTGGAGTCCTTGCTGGTCACTCCGTTGGTCAGGGTCCTTCTGGGAGGGGGCGCCATGGCAGGCAGGCACTCATGGAATTACAATATCACTGACCCTACCTCTTACCTGACCCAACTTGGGACTCGTGGGGGAATTCACCCCCACCTTCCGTGCACTGCTTCTCTGATGTCACACACAAGGAGAGCCTGGCTTGGCAGATCAGTGGGGATTTCTCATCATACTGACTACAAAACAGTTTTTCAGCCAAATGGACTAAAGTGACACTTGCCTAAATCTCACAGGGGTACTTTTTCCTGGGAGACTCCAAGGTAATGATTTCATGCTTTAAAAAGAAAGCAACTTTAATTTTTCTGATTCCAAAAAGGACAGGCTCCTAATAATTAGTCTGGGGAAATGTAGTTAAGTATCATGAAGCAAATAAAAATAAAAATTGACAACCCCAGAATCCCATTACTGTTAGAGTTTGGCTGTATTTTATTCTGGCTTTATTATGCCCATATGTATTTTATAGACATTGACATTACACTATTACATTTTCTACAGATGTTTTTTCTTATGGAGTTGTGAGTTTCCTGTCATTATAGTTCTTCAAAAAGTCCAATTTCACAGCCCTATAGGTCAATTTATAGATACATGAATTAGAACTATCTCCTATTATTAGAAGTGTGTCTTGTGACCAAGCACTGTTGGTGGCACACACCTGTAATTCCAGTGCCCGCACTCCGGGAGGCTGAGGCAGGAGGACTGCAAGTTTGAGCCCAACCTGGGTAACACAGTGAGACACTGTCTTAAAAAGTAACATGGGCTCGGGACATAGCTCAAGGTGAAGGCCCTGGTTTCAAGCCCCAATATCAAAAAAAGAAAGAAAAAGGAAGGAAGGAAGGAAGGAAAGACGGAAGGAAGGAAGACATTTGTATTCATTTTGCGTGGAATCAGTGCTCATGTGAACAGCCTCATGCTCATCGGGATAGCCTCGTGCATGAAATAACCTCTGGCTGTTTCTTTAGGGTGGAAATGAGTGGTGAAGGTCTGTGCTTTTTTAAACCCCTGGTTACATTTTTGCCTAGAAAGGTATCAACACGTTTTTCCCAGTTATACGGATATTTCAAAGATATTAAAGGATGTCTCTCACGCTTCTGTTTGCATTCTTTGCTCGCTGTGGAGTGCATGTTCTGCGTGTGTGTTTGCCTCTTCCTGAGAGAATCAGTTCCGGGGCCGAGGTTGGCTGAGGTCTCAGCTTCCTCTGCCAGTAGCTGTGTCCCATCTTTAACGTGTCCGTACATGCCGTGTGTGTCACAGGCTCCTGCCTTTTCAGATTGTTCTAGAGTTGACTCCCTAGGGTGTCACTTTTCTCACCGTTGCCGGTGTCCAGGGCTGGGTGTCAGCTTTTGCAGCACATGAGCTGCAGTTCTGGTGAGGGGCCAACCCAGACACATCTGCAGGTGTCCTTGGTGAGCTGTGCTGCTCTGGTCCTGACACAGGCCTTTCTAAAAAGGCTGTTTCATCATGTCACTCTGTCAGTTAGCTCCAAGGGCCACAATGTGGGACAGTGGATGGACAGCCCTGGTGGACACAGCTGGGGTTCTGCTTTGGACAGGGCAGTGTCACTGTTGGCTGCAGTTAACTAGTTTGCCAGCTGACTCAGATCCTAAAGCGTTGAGCCTTTTCAGCCAAGTGACCATCCAGTTCCTGCTGCTCCCCGAGTCTTGTGCACCAGTGTCATCTGGGGTCCTGAGGTGCTTGGCAGGTCTTCTCAGCCCTTGGGCAGGTGGTGGCCATCAAGGTACATGGGGACCTCCGCGTCTTCAGGTCATGGTGAGACCCTGAATGGGGCACTTTCACTGCTCTGAGTCAAATCATGTCCCAAGTGCGGCCAACAGGGGAACACAGCTGAGCTTACTGCTCTTGCTTGGGAACCTCAGTGGCTCCTGAGGCCAGCTGGGCCCGGGGACTACACATTCCAGGGACTCTTCCTCACCCTCCCCATTGCCTACCTTGACTTCTCTACCTCACTGGTCCTGCTTAGCTTCTGGGTTCCCTCCCTCCAGGATCAGGAGCTCATCTTAGGATATTTTGGCTCCTACTAACTCTAGGGCCACTGCTGACAGATGATTCACAGCTCCAGTCCTTTCTGGGGACACAGAATGTGCCTGTTCGTCTTTAAGTCCCTGGTCGCTAGTACAATAGGTGACATGTTCGGGAACTCTGATGCCTTCCATTACGTTTTAGGATAAACCTGGTCCCTTCTCCTACCCCAAAGCCCTTCACACCCATTTCTGCTCTCTCTCTGACCCTCCTGCTAGCCTGGCACAGGAGAGCTCCCTTCCATCCTTGGGAGAGCCCAGCCCAGTGTCCAGCCAGGCTTCCGAGCTTGCTGCTCACTGCCCATTAGATGCCTCCCCAGAGGTCTTCTTAGCCCAGGTGTCTGGCCAAGATACCTTCCAGAAGCTTCCCTGCTGTCCTGCCCTGTTGCTGTTTGCCACATCTTCTTACGGGGTTTGCATCACACCCCTGAGGCCCATACGATCCTGTGTGCAGTCACCCCCGCTCCAGAAAGGCAGCTCTGAGAGCCCAGCATGCACCACCCGAGCCTGCCCTGCAGTTCTGTGGCCCTTGGTGGGACTGCAGGGATGACCGGGCAGGTGAACTCACGTTCTTCAGATCCTTCGGGGCTTCCGTGGGCCTGGTCTTGCTTTTGTTCTCCCCTTCTGGTAATCCTCCATGAGGGTATCCAGGCTACTCTTCAGCAAGACAAGGGCTGGAACGTGGTCCCCTGGCTCTCCTCCTGGTCCATGTGGGCCTGCTCAAATCCCGTGGCTTCCCCAGTCTCTAGTTTCTCTTCGGAAGGAGGGACAGGTGAGCCGCTCCTGCCCCAGCTTCCCGCACCAGGCTGGCCAGATGCAGGCAGCTGCAGTGCTGTGGTTCTCGCCTCTGTAGAGCTCGTGTGTATAACTGGCAGGCTCACAGGGTACCTAGGCCATGGGCCTGTGAAGTTCTCTGAGTGGGACACCTTAGCCTGTCAGTTTGCAGAGGGCAAAGCAGCCTTATCAGCGGAGCAGACAGCAGGGATCTTTGTAAGGATGTAGGGTGTACCAGGAGCTCTGGGTCCTGCAGTGGAGCCCTGGGAGCTGCGGCATTGAGAGCTGGGGCTCACAGGAGCACAGCACCCCTCTGCCTTGCAGTCTTTCCGCTTCTCACATTACAGCAGGAGGTGTGATCAAAACGAGTGTTTCTACTTAAGAAAAGTTCATTGTAGTAAAAGGCATATTAGTATTAATCACCTTTAAAAAAAAACCCTCTCTCTCGCTTCAAATACTGTACCCCACTTATGCCATCACTCTTGCCACTTTTTTGTTTGTTTGTTTTTGAGACAAGGTCTTGCTATGTTGTTCAGACTGGCCTTGAACTCATAACTCATAGGTAGCCTAAGCTGGCTACAAACTCGTGGTGATCTTTCTGCCTCAGCCTCCCAAGTGCTTGGCTTACAGGCATGTGCCCCTGTGCCTGGCTCTTCTCACTGTCTGAAGCAGTTCTGAAAGTCTTTGGTGAGCGTCTTTAGCTGCACTGTCGTGGCTGCCTTGAGGTCCGCAGTTGATTCAAAATGTTTAGCTTTCGTGATCAATTTGACTTTGGGAAAGAGCCAGAGCCATATGATGCCAGATTTGCAGCAAATAAGGTGGATAAAGACATACCCTGAAGTTATTTAACAGAAACTGCCATAAAGGTTTTAAATCAGTTCAGCATGAGGCAACCAAGAAAACTCTCACAAAGGAAGATCTCCAGAACTACTTCAGAAACTGGCAAGAAGGATGGGATCAGAATGTTTGAAGTGGGGGGAGTATTTTGAGAGGGGTTCATGGCACAAAGTCTTTTACTGTTTTAAGACTTAAATAGTCACCATGTTTTTAATCACTCACTTTTGTTCCTCTGTCTATATGCTGATGGGCTTTCTCCCCCGATTGCCATCCACCAGGCCGAGGGACTGGCGAAGGTCAGCAGGACTGCTCTCTTGGTCCTTTTGGGAGGCTCCGTCTGGCTCTGCACGGGAGATGTCCCTCTGTCTTGGTTTAGACAGCTGGGGGGGGTGGATGGAGTGACACTGTCCACAGTGGCTGCTAGGAGTTGTCAGGTCATCAAGAGGTCGGGTGTAGGGAGTGGGACAGAAAAGGGCCGGGTGGCTCCACTGAGGGGGTCTGTGACTGAGGCTGTGCTTACAGTTAGCTGTCTGATGCTAGGTAAATCTCCTGATGTTCCTGGCCCAGAGCCTCCCACTTTGATGCAGGTGACAGTGATCCTGGCTCTGTGGTATGGGCTGATCCCTGACAGCTACTCCTGGGTCCTGAGTGGCCAGTAGCTCCTTCAAGGGCATGACTTCCTGCCCTTAACCCCCATCAGGAAAAGCTGGGAGGGGGAGATGATGGGATGTCAGGAGACTCAGTGACCGGCAGATGTGAAGTCAGGGAGACAGGCTGAGCACTGTGAAAGCAGATAGGGTCCTCCAGTTTGGTCAGACACTTAGGGTTTGATGGGCAGCTGTTCCTAAATACAGTAGAATCTGTTAAGTATGTGCATATTCTGTCTGCACAGGGTGTGAATCTTCCCAGAATCTCAGACATGGTGACACTTGGGTGGGAGAGGCCTGGGAGGAAGATTGAGGCCTCCAGCTCCTTTGAGTTGTAATTGGTAAGCAGTTACCTGGAAGCCCCACCTATTAGAAAATAGCAATACTCTATAGTAATACATGCTGTTGCAGACCTCTCCGAAAATTGACATTTACCTGCTAGAACCAGAAACTTGGAAGAACACAGTCCCTGCCTCAAGACGGATAAGCAACAGTCACTAAATGTGGGAAACATGACCCATAGTTGGGAACTGGATCCATGGTTGGGAACTCCCAGGAAACTGATTTGGAAGTACCATGCTGAGAAAGGTCCAGCCAGTACAGCTCTGGAACAGGGTTGCCAAGGTAGTGAGGTGACCCTCACTGGAGGCCTTCAAGCAGCGTCCAAGTGATCGCTTTGCAGTGGTGCTTCAGGAAGCCTCAGGTGCTGGGGGAGATTTCTCCCAGGATGCATCAGACCTCTGATTCTGAATTTCTGGGGCTTCTTTTTCTGCTCTTGGTTCTGTTGGTCAAACAGATCCTAAGGAAGTCTCAGTGGCTTCTTCATCTCTTACCTGGATGACTGGAACAAACTCCCCTATGCTTTCTTTTCTCCTCCCTCCTCTGTGCTCCTTTCTGAACCAAAAGAGACAAAGCTCTAAGCTGAGCAATGGAGAAAAAGAAAGTTTGGAGCCTTTGCTGTATCTCAGGTTTACCTCTGTTCCCACCTGGTCCATGTGGAGCCCAGGTCACCTGCAGCTGCTGGGATCTGTATCTGATCAGATGTATTCGTGTGCTCTGGTCATATCCAACTCCCCTGGGGCCAGGGTGTGGAATTTCTGCGACCCTCCCCATGCGCCCCTGTGACCTGGCCTTCCAGGCAGGCCAGGGCTGTTCCACTGTGAGTGCCACCAGCTCATTCATTCATTCACTCATGAATATTTGTCATTCTTTGGCACTGTGCCCCAGAGCAACTGCCTGTAGGACTTTTGTCACTCACCAGTCCAAAGCCTCTCAAATCTATCAGAAAATAGAGTCCCACCAGGTGTACCTGTCATCCCAGCACTCTGGGAAGCTAAGACAGGAGGATCACAAACTTAAGCCCTGCCTGGGCAACTGAGGGACAGTGGGAACCTGTCTCTGAATAAAATAAAGTTTAAAAGGACTGAGAATGTACTTACTCAGTGTGCAGGCTCTGAGTTCAAGCCCCAATACCTGAGGGAAAAACAGATCCTCTTAGCTGTCAGCCCGCCCCTTTGGGTGCACAGTGTCTGCATTGGGCTCAGAACAAACTTTCAGTGAGCTCTGCTTCAGAGGCTGGCCTCGGAGGGTGTAGATGAGAGGTGACATGAACATATTTGCTGAAATCAGAGCAGGCCAAACCCCACAAAATCTATGCCGCTTCCTTTTCATATAGGAACCTGTGACTCAGAGATGCCAAGTGAATTCCCAAATCCACACAGACAACTAGTGAAAAGCCAAGCCTAGAGCTAAATGCTCTGCTTCCCCTGCCCCCATAGCAGTGATTAAGTGATGATTAAGCGGGTGAGAACACAGGCACAGACTTTGGACACAGACTCATCACAGTTTGAGTCCAACAGCTTTAGTTACTAGCTGTGTGAGCCTGGGCAGATTGCTTAGCATCTCTGTGTCCCATTTTCTCGTGTGTGTCAAAGGTGGACAGTTCTATGCACATCTGTTGTGAGCATCAAAGAGATAAGCCTTGCACTGTGCTTAGCACCATGCCCGGCACATAGAAAGTGGGTCATAAATGCCACTGTTTTCATCACCACGGCAATAAATCAGTCAGCATCTGGACTGTCACGCAGAGGACCTGTTCCAGGGTATCATCCTGGGTAGCTTGTCTTGATGTAGTGTTGCCAAGGGTGGGTGAAGCAAGGAGTAAGGACTCCTCCCTCCTGGGCCCGGCCCTGTCCCTGGCTCACCATATGATCTGGGGATGTGTGAGTTCCTTCTTACTGCTGGAATGAATGACACAAACTTAAGGGCTTGAGCTGCCAAATGTCTGTTCTCTCACGGTTCTGGTGGCCAGATGTCCACACGAGTCTGATGGGCTACAATCAAAGTGTCAGTGTTTCCTTCACCTTTTCCAGCTTCTGAAAGCTGCGCCTGTCCCTTGGCCCCCGGGTCACTCTCCTCTGGCCTCTCTCTCTCCATTGTCAGGCCTCTTCCCCTGACTCCACCCTCCTGACCCTCTCATTAGGACCTGTGATCATATCTGCCCCTGGGCAATCCAGGGTCACCTCACCATCTCCAGATCCTTGACTTGAGCCTGTCTTTGGAGCCCTTTTGCCCTGGTGGGTAATGTGCTCACAGGTTCCAGGGATTAGGGTATGGAAGCCTCCGGGGGTCCCTAGTCTGTCTATAACAGAAAGTAACTTCACTCCTCCCATTTTTCCACCTGGGAATGTAGCAAGGAGATGACATGCATGTCGCTCTGCCTGCACGGGCTCCTTTCCCATGAACCCTGTTCCCAGCATCCTCTTGTTGTCACCCTCCCACACCACCACAACTCTGGCCACAGTGATGGCAATGGCCATAGCACTGGGGTCTATTCAGACCACCAGGAGCAGCTGTCAACTGTGAGTGATCCCAAGTCAGCCTTGGGAAAACCCATAAATATAACAGAGGTGGGGCTTTGAAAGATTGGCTTGTGAGAGTTCTAATTCATCAGTGGATTAATTAATTTGATGGTGTTATTGGGAGCTGATGAAAACTCAGGAGATGGGTCTTAGCTAAAGGACGTGGGTCATGCATATGACCTTGTGGACTGTGTCTTGTCCCCACCCCCTTTCTCTCTGGCTCTGCTTTCTGGCTGCCATGAGGTGAGCATTTTTCTGCTACCAGGCCCTTCTGCCATGGTGTTCCTGCCTTGGAACAAGCTTGTCATGAACTGGATCCTTTCAAACCATGAGCCAAAATAAACTTGTCTTCCTCTGAGTCATTTTTCTTATGTATTTGGTTGCAACAATGAAAAGCTGCCTGACACACTTGTGCATCATAAGATGTTTAGCTGCATCCTTGACTTTGCAGCCACCCACTGTGACCACCAAAAGTACCTCTAGACACCAACGGATGCCCCCTGTAGGACAAAAATCACACCAGTTGAAAGCCAATGCTCTGAAAGTTTGTTGAAAGAAACGTTTAACATGATCGACATGATTTGTTTTTAATCGTAGTTCCTGATAAACAGTATGAGTTTCAGTAAATATTTTTCCCAACACAGTGTCATTTTGAGGACAGCATCATGGGAGGAACCCACTAACACACACACACATCCCTTCACATCCCCAGACTCTCAGCACATTTCTTACCCCAGCTGGCCAGTGAGCTCTCTAGTAGAGACTCACTTGGCACATTGAGAATTAGAGGGCAGGTCCATGGAGGGAGCTGCAGTAGGCTCCTGGGTCTCCTGAGGCAGTGTGGACCTCTGACCTCCACGCTGAGGCATAGGGGGTACAGACTCTGGGCTGTTCTTAGGTTTCTTCATACTGACCTTGCCAGAAGATTCTCACTCAGCAGATTGTCAGCGATAGCTCAACAGGGGTTAGTATCCTTAGGACTCAGCATTCGGCCCCAGTCAGGGTTTGTTACTGATGACTGAAGTGGTTGTCGTGGTAAAAATGGTGGCAATGTGGATCCCAACTCTTAATTTTATGGTGGGCCCCATGACAATAATGGTGGTAGAGGCCCACGTGGTGGTGGCTGCGGCTGTGGTGGTGGTAGGGGTGTAGAAGTGGTGGAGATAGACATTGTGGTTGGGGACATGGTAGTGATAGAACCAGCAACTGTGGTAATGGTCAAGGTGAGAGCAGTGATTGTGTTGCTGGCGGTGATGGTGGAAATTCTTACGCTGCCATCCTGGGGAATGACATGTTCTGCCCTCTGTGCTTGCCCACTGCTCCTTCCTGGCTTCCAGGTAGAAGCCAGGTGAGGGAAACTACAGGGGACTCTGTTGGGTTTCCAGCCCTGGGTTGCAGCTGAGTTTGGTGTCCTGAAGTTCGGGGTGGGAGCCAAGCTGGAGCACAGAATCCAGGCTGGAGCACGAGGTCCAGGCCCACGTCTCCCCTCAGGAAGGACCTATGTGACCAGACTGTCCCTTCTACAGGACACTGTCTGCAGATCCAGGATGAGCCGGGGTGAGCCCTTGAGCTGAGGCAGCAGAGACGCCTTCCACTTAGTGAAATCAGCTTATTACTTAATCAGACGAAGTGTCTGCTGGCTGAGATGGGGCGGATAATTGGGACTTTCCCTGGTGCAGCAGTCAATACTTAATGAAAGTGAAGGTGGAGAACAAAGGTTGGTACTATAGGAAATTAGAGCTGGGGCTCCTGGACACTCCAGGAGCAGGGCAGCGCTTCTTGTCTGCCTCCTTGGGCAGCATCCTTCCCAGCACACAGCAGCCACAGCACATGCACCTGCTCTGGGGGCTCAGAGTGAATTGAGAACCTTGTGCCTGGAAAGAGCACTAAACATGGAGTCAGCAGACCTAAGTTCCCGTTCTGCATCCGGGTGACTGTAGACCTATCGCCCAGCTTCTCTGGTCCTCTGGGCAAAACAAGGGAGCAGGGTAGGAGGGAGATTAGCAGGTGTCAAAGGTGCCTTCAGTGTAACCTGTGATGTGTGAAAGGAGAATAGGTTGGCAGGAAGCCTGGCTGTGGTGTGTTCTGGGAGATGAGCAAGGAGGGCAGGGAGGGTTTAACCTGTAAGAGCAAAGAACTAGTGCCAAAAGGTCCCTGCAGAACCCTTCATATCAGTCCTTCCTCAAGGCGTGCTATGGAGAGGTCCCTTGTCCTGGGAGTTGCAGCCCCAGCAGTGGACTGGGGATGGCCCTGCACACTGTGTTCCCCATTTCTCCTTGTCACAAGGACTTCTTACATCTTGGGAAGACTTGCAAAGGCCACATTAAAATCTTGGGCAGCCAGTTTAGGGAAGGGAAAAAGGCCATTGAGCACGCATTATGATGTTTAGTTCTCTTGGCCATCAGAGAAATGCAAAACAGGTCAACAATGTTCTCCCTTATTGAAAAAGGTTCAAAAGCACAGAAGAGTCAAAACCCATTGCTGCCACAAGTTCAGGGACTCACACGTTGTCTGCAACTTGTGGGGATGAAACTTCAGGAAATAAGAAAGCATGCAGGGATGGTCATGGCAGCATTGCTTCTAGAAGGGAAATCTGGAAATCATTCTGGGCTTGGTGAGAATATTCTTGGCCATTCCTTTCAAGAAAATGCCTTGCAGCTGCTAGAAATGGAAAGGGAAGATGTTCCTAACAGTTATCAGTCTCAGTGATGGGTTGGACTCCTTTTTAATTTCTTATTTTAATTTCTTATCAGTGACAGGGTGTGTTTCTATTTGGCAGATTTAAGTACATGTACACCTAGAAAAGACATTTAGAAAGGCATCAACCAACATGTTAACTGTGTTTGTGTGTTCATTTGTCCCCTTTTTGCTTATTTGGGTTGTGTTGGTGTGTATGCAAGCTTTACCTCTATGTGGACCTAGGAAAACAAAAATATATCTTTAGCAACAAAAAGTGCTTACGAGAGTCTGTCACCAGCTTGAGCTAGGCAGTCCCTGGGAGGCCAGGTCAGGCGAAAGGCCCTCAGAGATCCCTGGCTGCAGCCTCTCGGCTGGCGAAGGGCCGGCTGGGGCGCGAGAGATTAATCTCAATCCACCATCTGCTGTATCACCATCTATTTCTGGAGGATGGCGGCTCTCCACCCTCTCCAGCTCAGGTGGCAGCTGCTGGGCAGAAGTCATCAGTCAAGGGAAGGGAGCCTGGCAGGTGGTGATAGTAGGACCCCAAGCCACTCTGCCCAAGGGAGGTGCCAGTCCCTTCTGAGTGTTCCCTGGTGGGGGGAGCCATGGTCCATGCTCTGCGAGAGTCAGCTGGGGCTCACTCCAGCTTTGGCACACATAGGCTGGGGAAGACAAGCACGAAATAAAGGCTGAAGTGTCTTCCTACTGGTGGGCCTGCCTACTGGCTTGTCCCACCCAAGGGAGAAGTGAACTGTACCATACTGTTCCCACTGCCTTCCAGAATGCTGGGGCCACCAAGTGCATGGTTTTGAATGGCAACTGAGCCTAGTTAGATGGTTTGTAGCATTGGAACAGGGGTTGCCAACACAGGGGTCCCTCACTGGTGCTTCTTGCGTGTCAGCAGCAAAAACCAGCGGATGTAAGCAGGAAAGAGACTTATTGCAAAGATGTCAGGTAATTCACAAGGCTGGAGAAGCAGCTAGAAAGAAACAAGGAAGCTGTGGGCATCCAGTGAGCAAAACCCCATTCATGGTCTCTCTGCAGGGGGCCTGCTGGACCAAATTGGCCCCCGCCATTGTTTTGGTGGTGCAGTCAAGATCGGTGTCCTGACACTGAGAGACCTGGTGCAGAGAGGGCCGTATGCAGAGAATGCTGTCCAGGAAAGTTGCATCAAGACATAGCCAGAGGATGAGAGGTTGTCGGCCTAAAGAAACCTAAGAGCAGCCCATGGGCAATGGGAACTATCACATGACACCACCGGTCATGGAGTGAATGTGTCCCCCTGGAAGACATGCCCAAGTCGTACTATCTGGCACCTGTGAAGGGGACCTTATTTGGAAAGAGTTTCTGGAGATGTAATAAACGTTGAGGGTGTGGTAAGAAGGTCATCTTGGGTTGAAGGCAAGAGTGCCTAGGTTCAGGGACAGGTGTCCTTCCGAGCAAAGCAGGATGAGATTTGCAGCAGCAGAGCAAAAGGTCACGTGAAGGTGGACGGAGCAGGGAACATCCAGAGTCACCAGCGGCTGGAAGAGAAGAGCAGGCTGTTCCCTTGGAGGCTTCTGAGGGAGCCCAGAGCTGCAGCACCTCAGTTCTGGGTTCAGAATTCTGGCCTCCAGAACAAAGGGGCAGTACGTTTGTTTGAATCTAACCAGTGTGTGGTTTGTTAGAGCGGCTCTTATGAATACAGCACCCAAGGCATGTAGAATGACCTCGTCCTGCTCTTGCCTGAGTGTCCTGGGCTCGGGCTGCCCCTGGAGGTGGCATGGGTACAGGTCACCTGTGCAGTTTTATGTGATTCTGTGACCCTCTGGGTCTTGCTACCCCAGCAGTCATTTGAGCAAGCATTTTTTTTTTAAGGCAGTGAGGGATGAGATGGCTAATGGTACCAGCCCCGGGGACAGATTGCCTAGCGGGAAACTACACGTGAGACATACCTGTTTGGTTTCTTTGTTTGTGAGCCAGGATCACTGTAGCTGCAGTTTGTTTTAAGAGTTAAAGGAATGGGATCAGTAGAAAGTGCTTACAGACTCCCTGGCCCGTGGGATGGCTGTGAGAGGAGTTAGCTGGGTTGACCTCACTCTACCTATTTTCAAAGAGTGATGAGAATTTCCGCTTCCCATGAGGGAGAACTGTATACAGCTTCTTTTTCCCAGGGAGTGAAGAGCTATCTGCTGGCGAATTTGGAGGACAGGACTTCTGTCCTGCAGTGGACGGCCTTGTCCAACCCTGGGCCATTGGGAGGTGGGCCTGACTGTTAGGGCAGCTGTTTTGGGAAGCCTCTGGTGCGTATGCATCTCAGACTCTATCTTTGTTCATACGCTCCTTCACAAGTATTGTCTGCCCACTCTGAGTGCAGGAATGCAGCAGCAGAGGCAGCAGCCTGACCCCCCAGTGCTGCTGTGTGATGGGGAAGCTGGGACACAGAATAAACCAGTAGATGCATGGCATGTCAGGGGCTGCCCAGGGAGACAACAAGTAAAGCCAGGTTGGGGGCAGAGTTAGAGAATGGTGGTGGAGGAAGAGAGAAAATCTGCTTTAGCTAGGGAACGGAGGTTTCTGGGGGAAGGAGGCATCTGAACAGAGAGCTAAAGAAAGCGAGGGTCCAGGCAGAGGGGACAAGTGCAAAGGCCCTGAGGTGGGCTTGTGCAGAGGAATTTGAGGAAAGGCGGCAATGCAGAGTGGAGGGGTGGAGGGGTTAGTGAGGCCTGGGAATTTGATTTTGAGAGATGGGGGCATAGGGCATGGGTGGGTATAGTTTTCTCTGTGTGAAGGACAATCTTGATTGTCAGCTTGACTGTTTTGAGAGATGTGTAGGAGAGTAGGAGGCATATCTGGGTGAGTCTGGGTGGGTCATGGAGGCGTGACCTTGGAGACTACAGCTGGTCCCTGGACCATTCCTGTCTGGCTCTTTCACCCCCTGTCTGCTTCCTGGATCCAGGATGAGCAACTTGCCTATACCATGCCCTTCTGTCACGACATTCTTGCCTCTGAGCTACTCCACCGTGGACTAAACCTCTTAAACCACAAGCCAACAAAGCCTCTGTTCCTTTTTATCATGTATGTCGGGTGTTCTGTCCCTGTGATGGACAACTCACTGATACAATCTATAAAATATCTATTTGGGCTGGGGCCCTAGAAGGTAGAGGCAGGAACACAGCTCAGGGTCCTTGTAAAGTAAAATAAAGTAAAGTAAAGTAAAGAAGCTGGCAGCATGCCCTCCTTTTCTGACCCCATGCTTCTCTCCATTTATTCATTCATTCATTCATTCAGTTCTAGACCCTGGAATGGAACTGTTACCTATTGTAAAGTACTGAGAAATCTGCTGTGCATGGTGGCACATACCTGTAATCCCAGTACCCAGGGATGCTGAGGCAAGAGGATCACACATTCAAGCATCTTAGCAACTTAATGAGACCATCTCAAAATAAATTAAAAATGAGCTGGGTAGAGAGCTTGGTGTGAAGGCCTGTATTCAAGCCCCAGTATAACCAAAAAGAAAAAAATTTTAGTCTGCAAGGACTATCTCCTTAGCATAGCACTTCAGCTTAAACTAGTGGTTTCCCACCCCCTCAGATGGTCTCCCTCAATAGGAGGTGCTGACAGACCTGGAGACAGTATCGACTGCTACATTGAACAGGGGGTGCCCTGGCATCTGGTGGGTAAAGATTATAGATGCTTATCAGCATCCTGCCTGGCACATGCCTGTAATCCCAGCACTTGGGAGGCTGAGACAGGAAGATTGCTATGAGTTTGAGGCCAACCAAGGCTACATAGTGAGTTTAAGGCCAGCCTGAACTACATAGCAAGACCCTTTCTCAAAAAACCCCAAAATAAAACAAAACAAAAGAAAGACAAAAAACTCTAAAAAACTAAACCCCCAAAAAAATCCTCCAGGGGGTAGGACAACCCCCCATAACCAAGAAGCACAAGTCCTAGCATCTGCAGTGCTGAGACTGAGAAACTATGGTCCACAGTAAGATTCTGCAGGAGAGAAGAAAGAACCCCAAAGTCAGACACCCCAACTAGAGAGCTCTGTGGGCTCAGGTGCCTTTGCAACCTCCGTCCTGTAAGGCTGCCCGGCTGCACTTTGTCCCAGTACTCTCATTTCTCTGTCCTTTGTGAGCTGCAGAAAGCCATTAAGTCAGTGGATCTTATCATGATAGGTGCACCCAGCATCGGCCCGTGGTCCCCCACCCCTGGTGGGCTTGTGTGTGGCGTTTTCCAAACAAGCCCTTTCCTTCCAGCCACAGAGAAATGTGAGATGACATTTTCTAAAGTCGTCGCTTTGTAAAACTGCCAAGACTAATCTCAAGGCACAAAGAGCATTGTGGAAATCAAAATTGACTGAAGGAGTCGCGGCCAGTGAAGGCTGGATTTAAACGGCAACACTGTGGCCTTGTGCTGTGTGTAGTGGTTGTTTTCCAGTTCATATTGCTTGTGGAAGACGAAGACTTTTGGTGGGTTTTTTTGGCTTAATCATGACCTGTTACCAGCTTGAGGGTTGCAGGTTGTCTCTTAGCTTTAGAAATGACCTGGATTTCATGCCTCCTGTTGTTTCATGAGATGGTGGCCATGTGAACTGGGAAAGCCCTCAGAGCTCTGGTCCATCCAGGTGCTTGGGTCTATAAAGTGGTCCAGATTCAGGGAGACAGGGAGGAGTCTGGTTGCCAGGCAACACTTCCCATAGGAAGAAAAGCATCAGGGTGTTGGCTGTGCATCACTTAAGCCATGGGCCAGGACATAAGGAACGAGGAAACTCAGACACACTTCCTCTATCTTCTGTTGCTGAGCTAGAGAAGGACAGACACACAAAACCAAGGGTTGTGGGAATGCTGGGGGATTCTCAGGGCTGCTCAGTGCTATGCAGTGCTGAGAGCCGGCTGACTCATTAGCAGGGTGGGAAGAGGTCATCTTGACTTTCAGATAATGCTGGAGGTGGGCTGAGGGTTAAGTCTTTCAAACCTGAGAGCACCGAGAAAGGGAGCAAGTAGAAGTTTGCGTGTGAGGTGGAAGAAAGTCACAAGTGAAAGCAAGTGAGCTTAAAGTCAAAACGGTGTCCTCACATCTCCAGCTCCTTCCATTGCGGAAGGGCGCCCTACAGCCCAAGGGTGGGGTTTCCACAGTGCTGTGCAAACCCCCTGTTCCCTTCTGTCCTGAGGACAGGGAAGCGGAGGGTGGCACCCAGCTAGGGAAACTGTACTGCAGACTGGAGAGTCCTCTCGTTGGTTGGCACTGCTTGGCATCCCACCATGACATCTACTGCCCCTCTCTGTCCCACCCTGTTGGCTGTTACCAGTGTCTGGAGTGAAGTCTAAAGATTCCTAAGCCCCAGGTAGAGTATGGTGCTTTTGTTTCCCTGCCCTGAGCAATTTCAGATCAAAACAGCACTAAGTCTTAACTGGGAATGGTGGTACACACCTGTAATCCCAGTACTCTGGGAGGCCGAGGCAGGAAGATTGCAAATTTGAGCCCAGCCAGGAGAATTGAACGATTTAGTGACACCCTGTCTTTAAAAAAAAAAGAAAAAGGGTGGGAGATGTAGCTCACTACAAAAGTCCTGGGTTCAGTCCACAGTACTGAAAAAAAAGTAGGTCAAGACTAGCATGTTCTGATTTTTCCCATGAAGATTACTGTGAGGCTTTTGAGAAAAAGATTTCAGACCTGGGGATGTAGCTCAAGTGGTACAGTAATTACCTAACATGTGTGAGGCCCTGGATTCGGTCCCCAGTGCTGCCAAGCAAAAAATCGTAAGGCAAAGGGTTTCAGTTCCACTCAAACTAATGTTCCCCCCTTTTCTTTTGGAGGAATCTCCTGCTCTGCTACCCAGGGGAGGCACTCACCTCAGGAACTGCTGGACAGTCGTGAGCCATGTCCTAAACCTGTCTTGTTCCACCCTCACCCCACAGGCCTGGACGGGATCCAGTGCACCCTGCCCACCGAGAGCCGGAGGGTGGCCCTGCGCGAGCTATCTGAGGCCAGCTTCAGCGAGTGCAAGTTCAGCCTGTCGCTCACGGACCTGTTCATCATCATCTTCTCAGGCGTGGCTGTCTCCATTGCTGCCATCATCTCCAGCTTCTTCCTGGCCACCGTGGTGCAGTGCTTCCAGAGGTGCGCGCCCAGCAAAGACGCCGAGGATGAGGACGAGGACGAGGATGACTGAGCCCCCTCCTCCGCCTGTTCCTTGCTGTCCTGCCCCGCCAGTGGTGCCTCCGTTGGAGGGAGATGCCGAAAATAGAAATGCCAGGCTACTATCAGTGAGCGAGACAGAGCCTGCTCTGTGTCTGGGACCTTGGGTGCCCACTGTGACCTAGATCTCAGAGTTTAGAATCAGCAGAGTAGAGAAGCCCAGACAGGATGGAGGGTTGGTTCCCTAGCAGAGCCCGCCTAGGGCAGAGATGTGTACAGGGAGAAGGTGGCCACATGAGGCTCCAAGACTGCCGGCGGAAGCCCTCCAGAGGAGAGGTGAAGACTTGTGGCCTCCACTTGTTAAGGATGCTTGTACCAGTCTTTCTCTGACCTGCACCGGAAGACCACGAGCCATCTCTTTCCTCCCAAGAGACAACAGCTCATCAGTAGAGATTCAAGTTCAAGTTCAAGTTCAAACCATTCTCCATGGGAGCGGAAAGTCTCTCTTCATCTACCACGCTCAGCAACCTTGGGATTCCATAGGAGACCAAATAAACTTACATGCCATAGACAATGTTTTTGTGTCCCCCCTCCACCCCCATATAATGGTATTTGACTCAAGGCCTCTGGGATGTGATTACGGTGCCCTCCTGAATGGCATTAGTGTCCTCAGAATCCAGAGAACCAGGGGCAGACGTGGCAGGAAGCTGGCCATTTCCGAACCAGCAGGGGGCCCTCACTAGCTGTGCTGGTGCCTTGCTTGTCTGCTCCCAGCCTCCAGAACTGTGAGGAATAAATGTCTGTTGTTTATAAGCTGCACAGCTTGTGGTATTCTGTGATCACAGCCAAACAGGCTGGGATACCATGTTTAGCTAAAACGGCCCCAAGGAAAAAGCTGAGAAACTGGCTGGGGGGTGTTGGTTAGCAAGCTCTGGAAAATGGGCTGGGAAAAATGGTTGCTGCTGTAACTCACACCTGGTCCCTATCCTAAGAGGAGGCACTTGCAGTAGAGCGACACTTGCTTTGTCCAGTTGTCATAGTCCCTCTGCTCAGAGTCCTCTCCCTTCTGCAGTGCCAGGTTGCTCTTCAGCCACTAGCGCTTGGTCGTTCTCTGTGCTGGTACAGTTTCAGATGTGTCCTCTGTGGCACTTTAGTAAACTTTCCTTCAGCCGGAATTCCAATTAGCAGGCTTTACTGGGCCAATAAAATGTTATCCTCCCCCAACTTGCACATGCACAAATCCACACTGGAGCCAGGCATGGTGGCTGTAATCCCAGCACTCTGGGAGGCTGAGGCAAGAAGATTCTAAGATTGAGCCCAGCCAGGGCTACCTAGTAACTTAGTGAGGGCTTGTCTCAAAAATAACAAAAAAAGATGGAGGATATAGCCCAGTGAGAAGGGCCTGGGTTCAATCCTCAGTAACACAAAAACGAACAACAACAAAAAATTTCTCACTGAGACCTGGCCTCTGAATGACCTCCTTCTCTGGCCTTGGGGTGAATGTGACATTTCTTTGGAACATAGGCTGTGACAGGCAGGGCTCTCCAGGATGTGGCATGCAGCACTCTGGTCAGAGACAGCATGAAACAAGCCAGTTGTGCACCCCAGCGGGTTGATGCAAGGTGACTGGGAGACTGGGCCAGAGCTCACGAGAAGCCTGGGATTCTTTGGGGAGCCAGGTTCAATCTCCAGTACCTTCTCCTCTGCTGCCCATAACACAGCTTACATTTCCTTCTTCCACTGCCCCTTCCATCTTTGCTTCCACGAATAATTACTGAGTACTCATAAAGTGCCAGGTACCCACAGTACGGATACTGTGGGTGTGCATTAAATAAGAAAGATGGATCCAGTCGTGGTGGTGTACGCCTATGACCCTAAAACTCTGGGTAGCTGAGGCAGGAGAATCACAAGTTTGAGCCCAGCCTGGGCAAGTTAGCAAGGCCCTGTTCCAAAATAAAAAGGACTGGAGATGTAGCAAAGGCCCTGGGTTTAATTCTCTGTAACAAGAAAATAAATAAAAGCCCTTCTCCCACATCTCTACAGGTGTCCCTGGGTCTTGGTTCTATGTCAGTTCTGTGAGTCAGTCCCAGAACACCCCCCTCATTGTCTTCTGCACAGCATATACTGTGATCTGACATTACCCTCTTGCTTGTCTATGTGTTCGTGGTCTACCTCCCCGGACTAGGACTTGAGCTCTCTGAGGGCAGGAACCTGGAGCCCTGGTGTCCCCGGCATGCAGAACAATGCACATAGAGGTGACACAGCCAGCACCCCAACTGGCGGAAGGAGTGATGAGCTGCAGGTCTCACCTGCCCCTCCGCCAACTTGAGCCCTGTGTAAGCACCCTCACAACTCCAGGGAAGTCCCCTATTGCCTGTTTGTATATGCGGGAACTGAGGCTCAGGAAAGGCAGATAGAGTGCAGGAAGCGGCAGAACCAGAATAGACGAGTGGCTGGGGACATCCAAGCCTGTGCTTTTGTTATGACAACAGGCCATGCGCACTGAGAGAGCTCTGTGTTGGGTGCTGGGCTGAGCCCTTAGTGCAAATTGCCTCCTCAAGCCACTCACATGTCCTGCAAGGCAGGTACCCTCCTCACCTCAGCTTGAAGGCTCCAGTGCCTCAGTTTACCCTGCAGTCAGCTGGCTTGAGTCTTGGAATGACTTGCCAAGGGACACAGCCATAAGGTGATGGACCAGAATTTGGTGACAAGTGCTTTCACAGAAGTAGGATAGAAGGAACAAGGATGTAAAAAAGAGACAAGGAAATTGTAATTTTGAGAAAATTGTAGATATATTTAAGATATAATCACAATGGGCTTGGGATATAGCTCACTGGCCCAAGCACCTGCCTGGCAAGTGCAAGGTTCTGAGTTCAATTCCCAGTACAAAAGAAAAAGATATAATCAAAGTCCTCCAAGGTCATAATACCCTTTACTCCCTAGACCTGCTTTCCTTCCTGATCCTCACTCCTACATTCCTAAGAGTAGTAAAGATACTAGAGGTGGGCATAGTGGCACATGCCTATAATCCCAGCACTCAGGAGGCTGAGGCAGGAGGATTTCCATGAGTTGAAAGCCAGCCTGAGCTGCATAGCAAGACCTTGTCTCAAAACAAACACAAACAAAACAACAACAAAACTGCAAATGTATAAATTTAGTTCATGTTTTTCTTTCAATACTGTAAAACCATAAATCCCAAAGACTTCTGCCTTCAAAGAAACAGCACTATTAGTTGGGGCCAAACTTCAAGCATATACACATGATTTGTAGGTTTGCATTTTGCCTTAGCCCACTAATGGGTAACCTGACAGACACTAAATACATAACTCAAAGAAAAGGCATCCTAAGTTGTCTTGAGGGCATCCAAAGACCACATAAATGGCCCCACCTCCAAAGGGACATGCCCATGTTGAACAAACGCCCCCTTCTAGAGCATTCTGGGGACACTTGGGCCCCAAAATTCTCTGCACAAAGGACTCCAGGATCCAGTGCGGGGCCCTTCCCAGCATCCCTCCTCTAGGGCAGGCTGTGTGGTCAGCGTTTTGGCAGGACAAGGGAACAGAGGGAGGAGCTGAAGGCTGGGAGCATGCGCAGGTGTGCAGGGTCCTGGAGGAGCAGGATGGGGCCGGGACAGGAGAAGTGGAGGCAGCTGTCCCCATGCTGTCATGTTCGGAGGAGATTCCCAGGAGTTGGAGAATTTACCAGTATTAATCTGGTCTCCCTCCTAAGTCATGAAGAAGGGTCTTTTGACAAGGTGGGTGGCTCCAGCATTTGCTGCAATAATTGATCTTTATGTTTGATGCAGTTTAGATATAGGTGGGTGTGGTTACTTGTACCCTTGTCCCGGCTTCACATGTGATACAGCTAGGCTTAGTTGCCACAGTAGGAACCACAAAGTAGCCAGGGTTAGTCAACCCCTGGCTCTGTGGCCTCAGGGCCGGGTACTGCTTCTGCCCTGGGTGCTGATCCGCACGGACGTTTATAACACAAGGGTTGAGAGAGGCTGGTGCCTGCCCAGGTCGCCTTTCCCCATGACAGGCACAGGTTTGCAGGGAATATCGCAGGCAGCTCTGCTGCCTCCCTACCACCCTCTCCTCCTCCCACTCCCTGAGACTCAGAAGATCAAAGTTACATGCACAAATTCTGGGTGTAGTCAGTGGCTGGGGTGGTTGGTGTTTTCACCTCTATTAAACCTGGAGCATATCACAGTTGTCTCATCTCTGCCGCCAGCTAAGACAGCTGCCTGCGCTGTGCCTTGGCTGTAAGTCATTTTAGTGGCCTCTAGTGGCCATGTTGGGTAAGTAGTTTATTATTTGCAAAGCGGTGCCCTTAAACCCTGTACAATGAGCCCTGCCTGAAGCAAGCCTCTGTGGGCTTCATTTGCCTGCCGCCAACAAGGTGGCTTTGTTCTTTTAGTCCCAGGCTAATAAACACACATCCGAACTTCACAGGGTTTTTGCACAGAAAGCAGAGTTTAAAAATGAAAAAGAGCACCGTTCTCTGCTATTGGCAAAGGCAATCTGGTTTTTGCAAACATACCTTTCCTAGGCATAAGTGAGTTATTGTATTTTGGCCTTGGAAGAAAAATACAAAGCGCCTTTCTGGGAAAATTTCACAGCCACATTCAGGACCATCGGCAGCAAACTCGTTCGTTCTCTGCATTTCCACCAGAAGCCAAACTGGGAGCTGGTTTTCTAAGGATCATCGTTCCAGAGTTGGACATTCAACCCAGAGCCACCATCCCCCTGTGAGAGTAGATAAATCCGAGTGGAGCAAAGGCCTGTTAATGCTGAAGGAGCCCTTGAGCCACGGAGTGCCAGCTGTCTGATGGAAGAGCCACTGTCCTCAGCCTAGTGGCTGTGCCTGTGCTTTAGAGCCTCAGGGGCCACAGGACCTCCTTCACAGGCCAGAGCCACTGAGTTCTCAGAAGAGCTGGGGGATTCAGCTGAAGTAAAAGGACGGCTCACGCTCAGACATGGGCTTATTCCCTACCACCTCCGGTCCTTGCCTTGGAGAGCCCTAGTGAGGCCTCTGGAGCTTTCCCAGGGGGTGTGAGAGAGCGGGGACCCGGCCCCAAAGCTCAGCATCAGACCTGGCTCCTCTGTCCTGGTGCTGTGGTTAAGAACAGGCTGCCCATGGGCACCTGCATCTGCATGCCTCAGGGCTGCTTTCACACTCCTGGGAAACCAGTGAGGCCACATGAGTAGCATTCTCCCCATCATCCCTGGGCCTGGATGAGAGGTTTTGCCATTGGCTAGCTTGGCTCCTTGCTTTGGTAACAATGGGAATTAAAACTAAAGTAAAAATGTACAGAAAAAAAAGGTTTAATTGGAAAGTTAGAGGGAAGACAGGAAAGGACCCCAGCTTGGGTTGCTGGAGGGGACACAGTTCAATACAGGAGTTCCAGAGGCCCATGTGCAAAGCCCTGCTGATCTTTACCTCAGTCCTGGTGTCATGGTTCTGGAATGTTTATGGCTGGGGCATGATTTCATTCCCAGGTGATGGCAGGTTCAGGACAATGGCTGAAGACTTCTCAGGCATAACTGAAAACCACTGGTCCTGGTGTCTTCAGTCTTCAAGGGGGTGAGATTACTAAATTCAGGGAAAATGAACCTTGATTCGCCAACTTTCAGACAGACATTCCCTAAGTGATTAGCAAATCTAAATGCAGAGCTGAGAAGAAATTTTTAAAATTAACCCACATTTTAAAACAACAAAGGATGCTGGGTGTGGTGTGGCAGTGCATGCCTATTATCCCAGCACTTGGGAGGCTGAGGCAGGAGGATCGCTGCAAGTTTGAGGCCAGCTGAGGATAAATAGTGAGTCCAGGCCAGCCTGAACTACATAAAGAGACCCTGTCTCCAAAATAAATAAATGAATAAATAGATAAAATAAAGCAACAAAGGATACGAAATGAAAATCAACATTTGTTCTGCTTGTAGTTGCCCACTGGGCAGATATAGGCCTAGGTGAGGAGTTAGGGTTCATAGCAAAATGGACTTTTAAGTCCCTGGCTGTCCCAGTAGAAAATGCAAATCCTGCTTTTAAAGAGCAGCAGGGAAGGCCTAGGATCCTGTCTGTTTCCGTGTCCCTGTAGTAATGCCTGACTGTGTTATTGTTCTTGTACAAACAGAATGGGCTGTGTTTACCTACAGAGAGAAGCAGGTCTCTGTTTCCACTTTAGGTGAACCGATGTCTCCATTCAGTTGGAGTCCTTGAGGCTTTTCCAACCCCTCATCAAAGGCCTGAGCTTTATATGGGCCCTGGCCCTTATGTAGCCCCAGCCACCCATTTCCAGGCTGCTAGTGACTGACTCTCTGCCTGACATTATGACCTTGACAGTTTCCCCTCTGAGGTTCCCACCCTTGATGCTAAGTATTTCTCGGGACAGACCCCTTTCTGAAGCAGCCCAGATGCACACTAAGCAGCCATCATCATGCAGAGCTCACCGCTGGCCTGGCCGGTGTGGCTTTCACAGTCCCTACTCTCACTCTCCTGGAACTGTCCCAAGCTCCCTGTGCCTGGAGATGCTCAGGCAGACAGCTTCTTTTCAACCCTCCCCCCCCCACAGGGCCACCCTGGTTCTCAGGGACATGGGGACGATGGCCTCTCCCTGGGGTCACACTTGGTCCCACTGCCAGGCTGAGCATCAGATCCCTGGACTACGCGCTTCTCTCGCCAGTCTGCTCCCCAGGCCCCATGTTCCCTCCTCTTTGGGCTCTGGCCCCCTCCCCTCAGGTTAAGCAGCATGAGTACACCTGCTCCCCGCTCATGCTCGTCAAACTGCCACTTGGGAGACTGCAAAAAGCAAGGGCCTCTACTGGTGGGCAGGTCCCTTTCTCCCTGTGGACTCCCCTGTCCTCAGAGAACTGCTGGATTCCGAGCTCCATGAGGCCAGGGCTTGTGGGTATGACCTATCACTAGATGCCATCTTTGTGCCTAGGACGGACTGCAGTGTCCTCAGCTGTGGCATGAACAGAGGAACACACACAGCTCCTGGCCTGAAAAGGGCCACACCACACCACAGACTGAGAGCCACAGATGGGATTGAGTCATACCAACTGCATAGACTGTTTTGTCCTATGCATACAGATCTGTGATAAAGTTTAGCTTGCAAATTAGGCACAGGAAGACTAACAATAATACTGCTAATAGAATAGAACAATTGCCAGGCATCGTGCCATATGAGGCCAGACAATTATGAGCCTGAGGCCAGTCTGGCTTGTATAGCAAGTTTAAGGCCAACCTGGCTACAGAGTGAGACCCTGTCACAAAAACAGAGGGAGGAAGGAAGGAAGGGAGGGAGGGAAAGAAGAAGGAAGGAAAGGAGGGAGGAAGAAAGGAAGAAAAAAGAAAGAGAAGCAATATATAACATACTATATATAAATGGGAGGAAATCTCAAACAGTATATAACAATACTTTAAATAAAAGTTTTTAAAAACATATGAATTGTTTCTTTTTTTTTTTGTCTTTTTGAGACAGGGTCTTGCTACGCATTTCAGGCTGGCCTTGAGCTCACTTTAGAGCCCAGGCTGGCTTTGAACTCATAATGATCCTCCTGCCTCAGCCTCCCGAGTGCTGGGATTACAGGTGTGCGCCACCACAGCCAGTGAGTGAATTGTTTATTTCTGGGACTTTTACTTTAATATTTTCAGACTGTGGTTTGCTACAGGTAATGGAAAGTGGAGAATGAGAGTACAATCCCTGAGTGTCTAGTGTGACACAACAGTCAAAGCAGAACACCATGGGCTCCACACTCTACCTGGGCATTTTGGGGGCACTGAGAGGACCCCTCACACCGTGAGAATGCCCTGAGGTATCATCCTGGCTGCTGCCTGCTCCTGTCCCTCTCCCCTCAGCTGTCCCTGTCACCCTCCTCTGTTCTTCTACAGCCCCAGCCTATCCCAGCCACAGGACCCTTGCACCTGCTGTCCTCTCTGTCTGGGATGCTCCCCAAGTTGTTCTTTCTTGAAATCCAAGAAGGACTTTTTACCTGTAAAAGTCACTTTCTCAGAGAGTCCTTTCCTGCCCATCGCAGTCAATCAACCCTCACCCGTCACCCTCTGCAATGGTTAGTGTAGGTGGCAACTTAACTGCACAAAGGGACACGCAGGTAGCTAACTGGTAAATCGCCATTTCTGGGTGTGTCTATGAGGCTGTAACTAGAAGAAGCATTTGAATCAGAAACAGTCACCCAGTGTGGATAGACACTACCCCATCAGTTCAGGACCCAGCCGAACAAAGAGGCAGAGAAATGATGAATTTATTCTGTCTTCTGGAACTGAAACGCTCTTCTCCACTCCTCAGATGTCAGAACCCAGGTTCTGCAGCGCTCAGACCCCAGCACTTGCACCATCCTCTCACCTGCTTCTCTGGCCTTTGGGCTTTGCCTGAGCCCTTGGCTTCCCTGGGTCCCCAGCGTTTAGTTGCCAACCATGGGATCCCCCATTCTCAGCGTCCAAACCACACAAACGAAGTTCTCTAATAAACTCCTGACATCTCATCAAATCTCACCCCCCTAATTGGTGTCTTTGGAGAACAGATCTATTCATCCTCCTGCACTGCTACCTGTTTGATTCTCTTCACAGAACCCCTGACTGTGAGGCGCTTAGGTTGTGTCTGCCCTCCTGCGTTGTCTCTCCCCTCACTAGATACTAAACTCCCAGAACGAAGCTGAGTGTCTTTCTTATGTATCCTAAAGCCTAGACGTGCCTGGAGCTTGGCAGGAACCTGATAAATATTTGTGGAGTGGGTGATGGGCGGGTGGATGGGTAGGTGGGGAGACAGACGGATGTGTGGGATGGATGAGTCGGTGAGATGAAGTCTAGGTAAGCTGTGGATGAGCGGGTGACAGGTGAATGGATGACCAGACAGGTGGTAAATTTTTTACCCTTTTTGAGGATTTGAAGGTGACTGTGCAAGAAATGTGGCCAGGATGACTTGTACCAAGTACATTAAGGGAAAATCCCTACTGTCTTTCAGAGGATATAGTTCTGAGGCCAGGGCTTTATTGATGTTAGGAACTACCTTCTTTAGGAGCTGCCCATTTCTGTCATAGCTTGGGCTGCTGGTTACAGATGTGACCCTCAGACTCCACCTCTGGCCTTTCCTCTTGAGAGTCAGGGAGAACAGGGTTTATTAGACTGCTATGTCCCATCAGACCCTGTCTCCCTGACCCTGCTGGCCTTGGCATCAGCTGCTGGATCCTGAGTGATTTCCATCTGTGACCATCTGACCCCTAATTACTTCTGTTAATTACTTGGACAGCTTTCCATGCAGAAAGGGCTTAAACCCGGGGAAGCAGGAAGGGGGTGATCTTCATATGTCCTTGTCTGCCACCTGCCTCTAGAGAGAGGAGACTGTGGAGGATTCAGGTTATCCGGTTTCCCAGAGATTTATTCTCATATGCTCTGAGTCAAGATTGAAGTCAGTCTGTCATCAGGATGTGGTCCCTCAAAAAGCGGATTCTCTGGCTAACCCCGGGGCCTTCTGAAGTGACTGACTGCTTATAGGGGAGCAAGCATGGTGACAGGACAGGGCAGGAGGAAAGGAGGGAGAGAGAGACAGAGAGACAGAGCGGGAAGGGACAAGGCTCCTGATCACCTGAGCAACATGGAATTCATGGGTTCTGTGATTTGTAGTCCACCTCTCTGATTTCCACCTGTAACAAATGCAGTGCAAATGAGGCAGGGCTGCCGTGGTATAGGAGTCCAAGTCGGGAAGAAAAACCTTCAGCTGGGGGCTGGGAGGGGCAGAGCATTTGCCTAGAATGCATAAAACCCTGGAGTTGAGCCTCTGTAAACTCCACCAAAGAAAACCAAAACAGAAAAGCCTATAACTCCTGTCACCCCGCAAACCATCTCTGATGCACATGCCACCCTTCCCAATCCAGAGGGGGTGTGTAACAGCGGCCCTGTTTGGGTTTGCATATTTCCCAGATTTCCTCCCATTTGTCCTAGCTAAATCCAACAAGGGGCTTTGTAGTCTGGACTCATTCATTCATTCATTCATTCGGGATGTATTACGCAGTCCTCAGTGCCAGCCCCTGGCTGTGCAGCAGCAAACAGAACACATACACCCTCTACCCACGGCAGTTTTCCATCAGAGAGACAAGGAAATGAGTGGTCCCAAGAATGGGATGAGCCAGAATGGTGGTGCACGCCTATAATCCCAGCACTCATTCAGGAGGCAGAGGCAGGAGGATCACTATGAGTGTGAGGCCAGCCTGGTCTACATAAGTGAGTTCAAGGCCAACCTGCACTGCACTATGTAGCAAGACCCTCTCTCAAAAACAAACAAATAAACTGTAAAAACAATAACAATAACGAAAACCAGTGAGATGAGCTATAATGGGAAGCTGGGGCTGGAGCCAGCCAGGGTCAGGGGTCAGGGGAAGAGTCAGTGAGAAGTGCAGAGCTCTCAGACCCCAAGGGTGTTTGTACAAATATGGGCATAAGACGGCCAGGGTCCAGCACAGCTTCCCACTGCAGCAGCAGTGTTCTTTCCTGGGAACTCACAGGTGAGCACACATTTGTAATCCCAGCCTCAGGGAGGCTGAGGCAGGAAGATCACAAGTTTGAGCCCAGCTTGGGCAACTTAGTGATTTAGTGAGACTCTGTCTCAAAATAAAAAAATAAATAAATAAATAAAATGCATAAAATAAAAAGGGCCAGGATAGAGCTCAGTGCCAAGGCCCTGAGTTCAATTCCCAGTACTGACTAATAAAATGGGGTGGGGTCATGATTAGGAACCCTTCCTCTGTCCTTTTGAGACTTTGGGTGCATCTCCCACAAGTCAGGAGAGTGTCCTTCCCAGGGACACGGAAGCTGTTCTGACAAGTGATTGGGAAGGTTGGGCCTTTGTCCCTAGTCCTGTGCGAAGATGGAATCCTAACTGATCGCTGCCAGGTAGACACTCAGCTGGTCTGATCACCTTTCCCCTACCGACGTTTTGTCATTCTTTACCTTCCCATCTCCACTGAGCCCTAGATTGTCCCCTTCCTCATGCTCCCTTGAAAATGCCCAGGACCTCTGCACCAACACAGTGGAGTTCAGTGCTTTTCCCCGAATGAAATCTCCTTCCACGACTTCGTCTGACTCATGTTGGGCTTCATGTCTGAGGCCATGGGCTGTGGGAGCGACAGCACCTGAGGCTGCAAAGTGAGCAGGACTCAGCCGGGCTAACTGAGAGGCTGCGGGGCAAGGAGCAGGCTGAGCATGTTCCAGGTATGGGCGAAACCAAGACTGACCCAGGGGGCCAGAGGTGGAAAGGGGGATGGTCTTTGGTCAGCCCTGGCACAGGGTGGTCTTCATCCTTTTTAGAGAAAGCCTTTCCATTCAACTTCAGTGACAGTCCCCTGCCTACCTAGAGTCTCTCCGACCCCGCCAAGCCTCCTTCCCTCCCCTATCAGCTCCGTGGGGCCAGTGGCTCACAGCTGTCCCTTCCCTTCCCTGCTGTGCTGGTTTGGGGGTGTCCAGCACTCTCTGAAGACAAAACACGCCCTGCCACATGGAACCCCTGCCATTAAAATATCAAGACAATTCATGTGCCATGAAGCTCACCTTTTAAAAGTATGCGATCAGCAGTTTTAGTCCTGTGCAATTATCACCATTATATAACTCCAGAATGTTTCATACAAAAAGAAAGCCCACGTCCATGAGCAGCCCCTCCACATTTCCTCGCCACCAAGCCCCTGGCAGTCACTAACCCACATTCCAGGAATGGAGTCATGCAATACATGGCCTCTGGTACCTGGGGTCTTGAGCTCAGTATAAAGCTTCCGAGGGCCATCTATGCTGTGTCCTATGTCTGGATTTCCTTTCCATGGCTGAACACTGTTCCTCACTGTGCTTGTGTTACATTTTCTTTACCCACTCATTAGTTGGTGGACATGTGGTTTGCTTCTGGTTTTGGCTTTTGTGAATAATGTTCCTGCAAACATAAATGTATGTCTTTTGTGAACACATGAGAACATATATTTCTCGTTCTTGGGGTGTCTGTGTCAGAGAGGACCTGCCAGATCACAGGCTGCACTGTTTCACTTTGCAAGGAACTGCCTATTTTCCAAGGCAACTTCCTGTTTTCCACTTACACAAGGCCTCAACAGCACTCGCTGCTGTGACTCTGGCTGTCCTCTGGGGTGGGAGGCGACATGTGCCTTCTTCCAGTTCTTCCTGCTCTGGCATGGCCTGGAGTGGGGCTGGACCTCTTCTACTTCCTGGGTGGGTGGGTAGGGGTGAGTAAAGTGTACAAGCAAGAGGGGCTTTTATACAACCCCCACTCATTTCCTTCCTCCCTTTCCCTCTGCCCCCCCTTTCTCTTCTTTTATTTTTAGACAAGGTTTCTCCATGCAGTTCAGGCTGGCCTTGAACTCACTGTGTAGCCCAGGCTGACCTTGAACTCACAGCGATCCTTCTGCCTCAGCCTCCTGAGTGCTGGGATTACAGGCGTCCGTCACCATGTCCAGCCTTCTGCCCTCTTCTTTCTTTTCCTCTGAAGTGCTGGGGATTAGACCCACGTCCTCCTATATGATAAGCAAGAAATTCACTGCTGAAATACCTCCCCAGTCTTTTTTATTTTATCTTTTTGGGGGGAAGGTAGTGGGGACTGAACTCATGAGCGGTCTCCCACTCAGCAACATGCCCAGCCCTTTTCATATTTTATATTGAGAGATGGTCTTGCGAAGCCCCCTAGGCTGGCCTGGAGCTTGCCGTGCCCTGCCTCAGCCTCACAAGTAAGTGGAATGACAAGGCTATACCAGGGTACTTGACTACCTCTACTGATTTCTGAAGCGCCTGAGAGAAGCCCTGTGTCCCCAGGCCTGAGGCCACAAGCTGGGCTCCTTCGCTGAAGACCTGATGGGAGGGGCTTGGGTAGAACTTTCCAGCTATGGTATTTCCTACTTCTTTCTGGAAGCTGGTCCAATTCTTAGCCACACCACACAGAGAGGGCAGGGCCCTGAGGACAGGAAGGAAGGCTCAGGGAGGAGTAGGACAACTACTGGATTGGTGACAGCCAGGACAGCAGAGCGATGGATGTGGGTCCCCTGGGCTCCCTGCATGGACCTGGCACAGCCTCTCCCTAGAATGCATCGCCCCCTGCAGGCATGAGTGCAAACTCACTATAAAGCACACTTGCTGCAGGCTGTACCCATCCCTCCAGCGGCTGCCGGTCTCACAGCGACACAGCAGCCGGCCCTTGCCCTTGCATGAGCAAAACCTCACCTGGGAGCTGCCCTCCCTTCCCTGAAATGGGGCACTGGGAAGCTGGCTGTGCCCGAAAGTCCCTGATTGGCAGCATTTGCTCATTTCCATGGTGCTGTTTGGCCAATTTCAAGCTACTGATGTGCACCCGGCACTGGGAGGTGACGTGCAAACTGGCTTGTGCTGCAGACCATGTGCCCACTGCTTGCTGCCCTCCTGTCATACTCCTAGGTTCTCCGCTGTGACAGCATGAGCAGCCAGGATTAGAAAGCCCCATTTCTTGGCCTGAAGGCAGGACAAGGCCTGGGGACAATCCATGCCCTGAGACTCCATCTTGTGTTGCTCCTTCCCCGTCACCCCTTTCGGTGTCCTTCCCAGGGCTCTGGCTCAATAACTCATGTGTGTATAGATCCCCATCTCAAACTCAGTTTCCAGGGAACCCAACCAGACAGAGGCTTCTCCACCAATCGGTGACCCCAGCAGTCTCTGTCCTAAGGTCTCCCATCCACAGCTTGAGGTTTTCTGACTGTGACTTGGGCAGGGCATGACCATGCTCCCTGACATTGCTGAGGAATCAGAATAGCTCTCTACTATGAAGCAGGAAATCTGAACTCTGGTCCTGCCTCTACCCATAGCCCCGGACAAGGCCCTTCTGCCGCGGAGCAGTGGTGTCCCCACGTCACAGGGAGAAGGGTGGGTGTGGAAGTTTCTGGTCAGATCACAGACATCTGGATTGACCTTGTCCAGCAGGCAGCCATCCCTCCTCATTTAACTAAGGCCTCAGGAGGGTCTGCTGCAGCGCTGACACTGTGGCGCTGGTATTTGTTATGGTGGGGCTGTCCCTTGTACTGGCAGGTGGTTAGCAGCATCCGTGGCTTGTGTCCACTAGGTGCCAGTAGTGACCATCTCCCAGTTGAGACACCCAAAAATATTTCCAAACTTTGCCAAATATCATGCTGCCTCCCACCCAGCTCGGTTTTGGGCCATTTACCTGGAGATGTCATGGTCACACATCACATATATTAAGGCCTGTGATGGTTTAGATGCCGCACAAATTCCTTTACACTGTTTTTAAAAGGCCTATTTGCATTATTAAGACTCATTTGTATTTTTAAAGAAGTATACCAGATTCAGTGGTGCGCGCTTGTAGCAGGCTGAGGCAGGAGAATCTACGTTTAAAGCCAGCCTGAACAACTTATTTTTTTATTTTTATTTTTTTGTGATACTGGGGATTGAACTCAGGACCTTGTGCTTGCCAGGCAGGCACTTATTCCACTGAGCTATATCCCCAGCCCTAGCCTGAACAATTTAACAAGACTTTGAAAGTGGTGGTACAAGCCCATAATCCTACAACTAGGGAGCTTGAGGCAGGAGGATAACTTCAAGCTCTAGGCCAGCCTGAACTACACAATGAGACCTTGTCTAAAAAAAAAAACAAAATAAATTTTTAAAAAATAAATAAAAAAGGACTGGGGATGTAGCTCAGTGCTATAGTGCTTGCCTAGCCCTCATGGACACCTGGGTTCAATCCTTAGTACTGAAAGAAGTGTGCAAAATACTTGGGGAGGCTAAATCAGGAGGATAAAAACTTCAAGCCCATCTGGGAAATTTAGTGATTTAAGACCTTGTCTCAAAATTTTTAAAAAGGCCCAAGGATTTAGTTCAGCGATACAGCTTAATATAATGGAGACTCTAGGTTCTATTTTTAATACTAGAAAAATTTTTCAAAAAATCATTTAGCTAAATTGTTATTTTGTCCTTTGCCATATTTAAGGCCTGCACCTTGGTCCTGGATTGTACCAAGTGTTTTACACAGGGTGGTGAGCTCACCGGATAGGCACAGGGTAGCTAAACTAACCTGAGAAGTGGTGAGGGACCCTGCTTATGTAACAGCTGCAGGCCTGTGATTGGCCCAAGTACAGGGCCCTGATTGGTCCAAGTGCAGTGAAGAGGCGGGGCTGAAGCAGGGAATCTTCTGGAAGTCTAGTGTGGGGTAAAGATGGCCGAGGTTCCTTGCTCCTTGAGTTTACATGCGCCAGGGTGCCCCTCTGCTTCTTCAAAAAGGCAGCAGCAGCAGCAGCTCTGTAAGTGGCAGAGCAGAACTGAGACCATGCTGGCAGTGGACCTGGAGCCCTGTTCGGGTGGACTAGAGGAGAACGGCGGCCATGGACGACATCAGGCAAGTTGTCTGCAGGATGACCGGAAGAGGGTGGGGGGTGCCCAAGGGGGAGGGGCAGCGGTCGCCAGGGAAGCCCCCGTCCCGAACCAGGGACAAGAGAGTGGGGCTTCTCTGTGTCACTTGCCTTAAGATGTTTGTTGGGCTGAGGACCTGGCTCAGTGGGGAAGTACTTGCCTAGCACACGAGGCTCTGGGTTTGATCCTTCATGTCCCACACGTGTGCGCATGGTGGCACCGCTCGTGCTTAGTATGCTTGAGGGTCTTGGTTAACACACACGACACTTGTAGTATCCTTAAAAACAAATAATAAAAAGCCCTGTGTGCTGGGTATGGGGTGTAGGGCAGATTTATTTTAGAATGTTCTAGAAGGCTGACCTCACTCACCAGCCTTGCGCAGATGGAGCCACTGACGTACCTCGTGGTTTAGTTCTAGTCAGAGTAAGAGACAGTAGGTGCGGTGCAAAATTAGAAATGTAAGTTCATGCTTATATTTACAAGGGTTATTTTTCATATAAATCAGAGACCCCCACCCCCACCCCGCAAGTGATTTGCTTTTTAACATACTGCAGAATGTCAGGGCTCCTCAAGTCACTTTCTCAGACGCTACCAAAAACAACTAAAAAGTTCATATATTCATTCGGGTTAAAGATCCCTTGCAGCAGTCATGCAGCAAGGGCGGGATGGGGCCAATATTTTTTTCTTTTTTTTTGGTACTGGATATTGAACCCATGGTTTTCACACTGAGTTATAGCCCCAGTCTATCTGTCCATCTGTGTTTCCTTCCTTCTTTTTTTTCCTTCCTTCCTATCTACCTTATCTATGACAGTCTTGCTAAATCTCTAAGTTCCCCAGGATGAACTACACCCCCAGCCCTTTAGCTTAGCTATATCATAGTCCTTAAATCCTTGGCACTTAAATAGCAGGAATTCCTAGTGTTGCTTGAGTAGGCACCATATTCCAGGTAATTACAATATGTGCATGCTTATGTGATATAAACCCTAAAACCTACACTTCCGGTATGATAGGCCAAGCTCAGCAAGCCAACATGACTATTATACGATTAATCTGTGCATTTTATAGTCTTTTCATTTGTACTTGCAAATTTGCCCACCTCCTGACTTAGTTGTTAAAACTTATTTGTAACCCCCAAACCAATACTGGCCACACAGTGCTGTCAGTGTGTACACACCTGTGTGCGGAGGGGCGAGTGCATCTCAGTACCCCGCTGCCCCCCGCATTTCCAGCCAAGTCTGAACAAGGTGGCCCTGTGTCTGTGCTTTCCAGCTCTTGTGCTGAAGAAAGGTGTGTCTGTGTGGTCTGCTGAGTGCACTTCATGTTATTTCGCTTCTTGAGTGGCCCCACTCTGGAGTGGAGCTCAGTGGCTAAGGCCCAGGGTTTGATCCCCGGCACCACTTAAACCAGAATGGGCCCAGGTGCCATGCTGCGAGCAGACTCATGTTCCTAAGGGCAAGAGCATGAGAAGTGCCTTGTGGAGAAAATGTGTGCGGTAGAAAAGCTTGGTCCAGCCATGACTTATAGTTCATGTACCCTGGTATAGGCCTGTCATAAAACAAGGTTATGTATTGATTACTTAATGAAAATATGACCATAGGTTCAATGGGAACCAACCCTGTATTTCCTCTAAGAGAAATGGTTTCATACTCAGTAATTATGTGATCTAGATAATTTTGTAAGCCAGGCATGATGGTGGAAGGCTATACTCACAGAACTCAGGGAGGATGAGGTAGGAAGCTTGCAAGTTTGAGCCCAGCCTGAAGAACAAATTTTATCTTTATTTTTTGAGACAGCATCTTGCTGGTCTTGAACTTATTATGTAGCCCAGGCTGGCCTCTTTCTGCCTCAGCCTCCCAAGTGCTGGGATTACAGGGATGCATGATCATGCCCAGGTTTGAATACAACCTAGGCATTGCAGTGATACCCTGTGTCAAAATAAAAACTAAAGAAGAGCTGCGCTTGAAGCTTAAGTGTGAAAGCACTGGATCTAATATCCTGTATTGCAAACAACAAAAAAGTTGATGTTATCGAACACAATGACATACATTAGCATAAAGTAGCTCATTTAATTCTTACAGTGCTTCTATGAAGGGGTCATTAAGTATGTTTAATAGATGGGAAAACAGCTCAGAGAGGTACAGTGTTTCCCCAAAATCACACAGACAACACTTGATCTGAGTCCCATCAGCCAAAGTTTTTCCTATTGCTCCCTCCAGCCTCAAAATAGAGTAGAGGATAAATTCAGAGGACTGGATGGAGGATGCAAGGTGGAGAATTGGGCTTAGAGAGGGTGAGGCCCAGCTCTGTGGAGAAGGGGCCCAGGCCCACTCCCCAGCCGTCTCAGGCCACGCTCTGCTGGGTCCCAGGGACAGGGAGCAGGGCTGAGTGGCAGAGCCATGGGGGTGCAGCCTGGCTGCACTGCAGGACAGTTACGTAAAATGGAAAAGCGATTGTACCGCCTCTTCCTCCTCTGGGCACTCAGTAGTCCTGCCATCCCTCATCTTCCTGCAAAGCTGGCAGCTGCCAGCCTGGCCAGGCCCAGGTCCCAGGCACTGTCCAGACTCCCTTCACAGGCAGATCCCACCAGAGAGAACGGAAACGCACTCAGCAGTCACAAAGTACAAAGACAGATGGGGGCCGAGGAGTTGCTGTGTGGTAGAGTACTTGCCCAAGATGGTGGGTTTGATCCCCAGCACTGAAAAGGAGGTTTAGATGCATTCTAAATATTTGAACCCCTGGATGTTATTTTCCTATGACTGCCTTGTCCCCAGACTTCTCCTCAAAGACTAGCAAAGTGGTGGGGCTTCTGCGGTGGAGGGGTGTTGGGCACAGCTGGAGAGGCACCCAGTGCCCAAGGGCCCAGTGTGACAAGTCTCTGTACAGAGAGGGATGTAGTCATTGACTAGGAATTATTCCCCAGATCTCTTTGAACCCTGGGCTTCTTCCAGGAAATTGGCTATATAAATCTTGGGGGACAACCAAGGAAAGGATGGAAAGAATTAAAAGAAATCACCAGCTAAGTGAAAGGAAAACCCAGGAATTGTGAAAAAATTTTAGTCAGCTGCCCCTCAGACAAAGGACTTCTATCTAGAACATATAAAGAACTGAAAAACGTCAGGCTCCCCAAATTCAAAGAATCTAAAAATGGGCATCTGAGATGAATCCACACTTCTCAGATGAAGAAATACAAATGGCAAATAAATATATCAAAAGAATGTTCAACATCATTGGTCATTCAGGAAATGCAAGTGAAAACAACACTGAGATTCCATCTCACCCCAGAAAGAAAGGGCATCATCAAAAAAATCAACCAGTAACAAATGCTGGTGAAGCTGTGGGGAAAAGAACCCTTCTCCACTGTTGGAGGGAGTGTAGACTGGTACAGCCACGGTGGAAATCAGTGTGGAGATTCCTCAGAAAACTAGGATTGTTGGTCCCATTTGACCCAGCTATTCCCCTTCTGGATATTTTTGAGAAGAACTGAAAACATCTTACCACAGCTATATATATAAATCCCCATGTTTACTGGGGATTTTTTGTATCAGGAATCAAACTCAGGACTTTGAACTTGCCAGGCAGACACTGTACTGCTGAGCTATGTCCCCACCCTGCACCCATGTTTATAGCAGCACAATTTGTAATAGCTAAAAATTGGAAAAAACCCAAATGCCCATCTACCAAAGAATGGATAAAAAGATATGGTCTTTTTATACAATGGAGTATTACTCAGCTCTAAAGAAAGATAAACTTGAGGCTTTTATAGGTAAGAGGATGCAACTAGAGACCATACTCATAAGTGAAATAAGTCAGACTCACATGTGTAAACATCATATTGTCTCCCTAGTGTAAGAAACTGAAAGAGTAAATAAGATCCAAAAGGTACAACAGATACTGTGAAAGGGAAAGACACTGCTCAAAAGGGAAGAACAACTGGAAGCGGAGAAAGGAGAAAAGAAAGAAGGGGAAAAATTACATATACACACACACAGAGACAAGAAAGCTAAGATAATTTTTCTACTAATTTCTATTAGTTCATTGGAATAAACAGGGCTTATATTGTTTGAGCAATCTGCATGCCTATACCTGGTAATCTGAGCCACTATTTTGAAGACAGCAATATGCAATATAATAAACATTGTTAAATTCCTATCATCTTGTTCAGAAATTCTGTGTTGTTTTATTAATTTTCGAGACAAGAGAATACAAATACAAATCAGAATAACCTATAGACTCTTCAGAAAATACAAAACTATACAGAAAACAGTAGGGAATTAGCACTGGATGCTGTATTACATGTCATCATATTAGTTAGCACATATACCCCAAAGGAAATTGTTAATTATATAGAAGAAATCATGGCTTTAGCACTGGATACTGTAATCCATAAAGCTATCCTTATTTTTGTGGACACATAGACGATTAAGGAACTACAAAATTATATAGAGCATAGAAGGGAATTATCTCTGAATGCTAATTTACCTAATGTTACTTTCCCAATTATTACTCTGCTATACGGATGGTGGCTCGCTTGAAAATTCAAATTCTCTCCTCCCTTATCTCCGTTGCTCTACCTCATACTTCTGAACTCTCACCTTGGGAGGAGACATAGCTGCCTTAGACCATACTATACACACTGACCTGTTTGGGGTGGAAAAGCACCCACACCCATCGCGGACCTCCCGTCTCCTCCCCTCCGTCGTACTGCACAGGGTGGGGGCGGATGTGAATGGGTTCTGTTCGCCCTCTATGGCGTCGCTTGTCAACCCCCGGCGGGCCATCTGCGCCCGCAGCTGGTGCCCGTCGGGGTCGTTCGCGCCCGCAGCCGGTGCCTGTACTCCCGGTCTGCTGCTCTTAATCTAACGTGTTGCTATGGGTTCTTGCAAGGTTCACATGTATAAGCTGTAAGTAGATCCTCTTCGTGTTCTCAATAGTGTGGGGTGAGTCCTGAAGTCCGTATAATCGTCCCATTGTTGACAGGAGTATGTGTTGATTGTGCCTGCCGCCTAGTCTCTCGGTGTTCACAGTGAGATTTCAGGGCGGGAGCTGGAGCGCGGCACCTCGGCTCCTGCTTCCTGCCTGGTCCCGGAGCGCGATCACAGCTCCCTCCGCCGTCTCGCTCCATCCCCTCTCCGGGGCCGCTGCTGCGGGTCCGCACCACTCCCCACTCACCCAGGAAAGGGGTGGGCGAGGGGATCGCCTCGGGGCAGACGCAGTGTCGGGTGCGGTGAGCTGTGTGCTATTTAGACTGATTCCATCCTGCCTCCCGGCGCCGATTAGGGATGTTACTGCAGGATCAAGTTTCTGTTTCTGTGAGTGTTGTAGTTTCTCGTCTTCGTCCTGGATTCAACTACTGCTCCCGTCCGCCATTGCATCTTCTTCTGGCCATGCTCTCTCCTCTGACCCTCTCTAGGAACTCCGCACTCCACTAGCCGAGCCGGAAGGCTTCCGTGAGAGTAGGTCTCTGCAGCTGAAGCTGCGGGTGCTGGGATGAGGTCGTGAGCTAAGGTTGTGTGCGATTTGGAGCCGTAGTTTCTC
>PVLD010014102.1:0-53580 GCA_004027595.1 Dinomys branickii | reverse complement strand
TTGATCAGTTCGTTTTTTCTCCTTCCTCATCTCCGTTGCCCTACCACTCAATCAGTTATCTTCCCTGTGATAATAACTGTACTCCTGGGTTTATCTATATCCTTGGACTCTCACCTTGGGAAGAGATATAGCTGCCTCAGACTATACTATAACATACAGGGGTGTATACAAACTGCCATGGTTGGAGGTGGGAAAGCACATAGGGATATCTATTTTTACATGATTGGCATTTATTCCTAAAAATAGAGAAATAAAAGAAATGATGAACATCAAATGTAGGATACTGACACCCTTTGAGGGAATGAAGAGGAAGACGCACAGAACAGGAAAGCTACCCAGAGCCAGACCACAGAGTTGCACTTCATTTCTCTCCTTTTCTTTTTGAAACAAGGTCTCTCTATGCAATTTAGGCTGTCCTTGAGCTCACTTTGTAGCCCAGGCTGGCCTCAAACTCACAGTGATCCTCCTGACTCAGCCTCCCACTATGCGCTACAATTATAGGCATGCACCACCATGACACCCAGCTGTACTTCATTTCTTAAAGTGAGAGGTATGGATGTTCACTATTTTATTCTTTAAACTTTTTTCTCTTTTATTTTCTATATTTTAAATGGAAAATAATTTAGAAAGTACATAGATATTTATGGATATACCACATATTTACATTTAGAATAGGAATATTAATGTTATTTCTAAAGCTTTTTATGAGATAGGAGATTAATGCACAGCAAAACTGGCTGGGGAGGGGGCATGACCTGTTAATGACAAGGTCCTGGTACAAATCCACAGAACAGTTCCCAAAGCCGTGAACATGGACTTCTCAGGAGAATTCAAGCAGGTTTTTAAAAAATGAATTTCATTAGTATACATACTTTTATATACTTTTGATATACATAATGATCACATTCAGTCTTGATTCTTCATTTTCCCCATTCCCCTCTCCTCCCTTCAACCCTTCTTCTCTTCTTTATTAACAAAAGCTTTGTTTCCATTTTCCCTTCTATTTTCATTTCTTCTTCCTTTCCTCTTCCTTCCTTACCCCTTCCCATTTGTTTTGTTTTTTGTTTTTTTGTCTTTTTGAGACAGGGTCTCACTTTGCAGTTCAGCCTGGCCTTGAGCTTACTTTGTAGCCCAGGCTGGTCTTGAACTCGTGACGATTCTCCTGCCTCAGCCTCCCGAGTGCTGGGACTACAGGTGTGCACCACAATGCCCGGCATCTCTTTCCATTTGAACATTTTCCTCCTACTTCTCATTTCACCCATTTTGGTCCTTATTTGCACTTCCAGTTTCTCCAAGAGAAACACTGCAATATTTAAACGTGTGTCAAAATTATTTCACTTAAAATTATGGTTTTAAGGTGCATTCATGTACCTAAAAATTTCTCAGGCTTACTTTTCTTATGGCAGAGTAGCTCTCTATTGTGTATAAAAATCGTATTTTCTTTATCCATTTATCCAATGATGGGCATCTAGGCTGTTTCCAAGATTTACAAATTACAAACGGTGCTGCTATAAACATGGCTGTACATGTACTGGTGTGATATGATGCTTTTTTTTTTTTTTTTGGTCTTTTTGAGACAGGGTCTTGCTATGCTGTTTAGGCTGGCCTTGAGCTTGCTTTGTACCCCAGGCTGGTCTCAAACTCACAAGGATCCTCCTGCCTCAGCCTCCTGAGTGCTGGGATTACAAGGATACACCACCACACCCCACTTGATATGGTGCTTTTCACTCTTTCAGGAAGATTTCTTTCTCTTTTTGGTACCAGGAATGGAACTTATGACCTGAGACTTGCCAGGCAAGCGCTTATGCTGCTGAGCTGTATCTCTGGCCGTCGGGAAGATTTCAAAGAGGAGACTAGCTGGGTTAAATGGAACCTCTAGTTTCAGTTATTTTGATGAATCTCCATACTGATTTCCACAGTGGTTGTACCAATTTACCCTACCACCAACAATGGAGAAGGGCTCCTTTCTCCCCACAGCCCTGCCAGCATTTCTTATTGGTTGATTTCTTCATGATAGCCACTCTTTCTGGAGTGAGATGGAATCTCAGTATTGTTTTAGTTTGTATTTCTCCAATGACCAGTAATGTTGAATATTTTTTCATATATTTATTGGCTGCTTGTACTTCTTTATCTGAGACATGTCTATTCATTTCAGATGCCCATTTTTGGGCTGGGTCTTCAAATTTGGGGAGTCTGATTATTTTATTTCTTTATATATTCTAGATATCCCTTGTTCTTGGGTAGGCACAAAGTAGTGAAAATGGCCACACTTCCAAAATTGTTATCCAGGTTTAATGCAACATTGACCAAAATACCAAGCGCACATCACATAGAACTAAAAAAAAAATCCTAAAATTAATTTGGAACCAGAAGAGACCTAGAATAGGTAAAGCACTTATGGGCAACAAAGGCAAGGCAGGGCTGGGGATGTTCTTGCCTTGCACACAAAGGCAAGGCAGGGGGCAAAACTCCCCACAGAGTGAGAAAAAATTGTAATGGGTGGTGACTTTTAGCACATTTTAAGATAGACAAGCCTCAAAATGTGTCTTGAGAAACATCCTGAAGAGGTTGTAAAGGGTTAACTTTGCAGTTCTGACTTTGTCCCGGAATTCTTCTCCTTGCCTGAATTGTTAAAGTATATATATCTTTTTTTTTTTTTTTTTTTTTTGCAGTACTGGGGATCGAACTCAGGACCCTGCGCTTGCTAGGCAAGCGCTTATTCCACTGAGCTATATCCCCAGCCCCTAAAGTAGATATATCATTATGGCCAGAGCCTGACCTGGTCACATGGTGCAAGGTAAACAACTATGGCCAGGCCTAGACATTCCAATCTATTACCATGAAAACCAAAAATGTACATAAGGTGAGAACAAAGGCAGTTAAGTGCCACATTCTCTGGTCGGGAATGGGGGTCAATGACCGGTCCAAATTCATTCTAAATTAAAATTAATTAAAACTCCATTTGTTCTGAATGAGTTTTTTGATCCCCTGTGGAGTTCGACCCAATTTTTGATTTTTGCCGCAACAAAATGTCTGTCGGCTAGTCGAGCAAGTTTTCAACAGGATAACCTAGACCTGATGTCAACCTGGAGCGTGGGACCCCAGCAGCGCCTTGCAGGACCGGTACGCAGTTGCAGGTTTCCTGGAGATTTGGACAGAGTAAAAGGACAAAGATGCCAAGAGCATTTTATTGTGATTTGCCTCATGACAGCCAATGCTTTGTCCCACAGAGCGTGTGCTTATCTTGCGTTTTCCTCTTTTACTTGGCCCAGGCTTGCTCTGCAGAGCCAGTTTCTCCTTCACTCTTCACTTTTACCTTTTTTTTTGGGGGGGGGTCTTTTTGAGACAAGGTTTCATTATGTAGTTCAGACTGTGAGCCCAGGCTGGGCTCAAACTCACATTAATCCTCCTGTCTCAGCCTCCTGAGGGCTGGAATGACAGGCATGTGGCATCTCACCCAGCTTTACTTTTTCAAATACACTTTGCCACTACTTTTTGCTTATTTTGTTCAATTCTTTGTTCAAAATGGGAAGAACCTAAAATCTATCTCAAAGGGAGAGACGAGCAACACAAAACCATGTAATGTTTGTTAAGCCACAAGGAGCAACTCAGTAACACCACCATCGTCCTCTAGTATACATTAATGAAGCAATTAATCTAATGGGGAGATGGGATTAGGTGCATGTATTAATCCCTTTCTTTTTCCTAGAACAAAAATACTTGGCACTGGTGTTACTTTGGCTGGTGTCTGCTTACTAAACCAGCCCACTGAGTGGTTGGCACAGTTCTGGCCAGGACTAGGGGTGTGAGTGCTACACCTGCCCTAGGGCAGGCAGCCTGCATACAATTTAAGGGCCAGGAGGAGCCTTGTCCCCGTCCCCCCCCCCCCGTTATTGCTTTTGCTGTCTTCTGTTACGCTGAGACGTTGCCCCTCTGCCATGTGCTACTCTGCCGTGAAGCCAGCCGATTATGGACTGAAACCTCTACAAACTGTGACCTCAATAAACCTTTCTCTCTTTAACTTTGGGTGTCAGGTATTTTGTCTCAGCAATGAGAGAAAAGTACCTAAGTCATCATGGAATTTGAATTTTCATTATAAAACACACAACAGGACAGTTTCTTTCCAGTTGAGTTAAAGACAAGGCTTCACTCTGGATGTGGTGGCGCATGTCTATAATCCCAGCTGCTTAGAAGGCTGAAGCAAGAGGATTGAAAGTTTCAGGTCAGCCAGGTCAATTTAATGAACTCCTGTCTCAAGATTTAAAAAAATAGAAAACCCTGGGGTTGAGCTCAGTGGCAGAACACTGGCTCACCATGCGCTAAGTGCTGGTTCTATCTGCAGTACAGCAAAGAAAAAGAGGATTCAGTGATTGCTCTTAAGGATCAGTTTGACTAAGAGCCCCCTAGAGGGGTGGCTGGGTGACGGAGTGCTGTCCTCACCAGTGCCGCTGGAGGCGCTCATGGGAGGAACTCTGGAGGGCCTGTTTCTCCCCTGTGCTCTGCTTCCCCACGAACTGAGCAGCATTGCTCCAACGCGCTCTTATGCCACTGTTTCTGGCAAACATAGACCAAAATCTCTGAAATTGTGAGCCAAAGTAAACTGCTCGTCTTAAATTGCAGGTGTTGGGTATTTTGAGCCAACAACAGGAAAGCTGACCAATACAGCTCTCTCACTAGTATTCAAATTCATCAGCTCTTTAGTCTTGTGCAATCTTTGAGCCTCAGTCTTCTCATCTGTAAAAGGGAGCTAGTACTGTACTTGTCTCTTGAGTTGAGGAGGGGTACCATATAAAGCTCTTAATCCTAAGGTTAGCCCAATAAATAATGTCAGTTGTTATTTTTATAAATACTTCACAGTACCTTTGGACAAGTCACCTAAGTTTGTCCAGTGTTCGAAAGAAAACATTGACTGATGACATTAAGAAACTGTGAATCAGTTCTGAAAGCTTGGGGCCTTGTTCTTCCTCATCAGTCATGCTAGTTCATAGTAAAGTCATTAAGATTGCCACACTTGAGCCAGGCGAGGTGGTGCACACCTATAATTCCAGCAGCGGGAGGCTGCTTCCCAGTGGGCTTCACGGTGAGCTCTAGGTCAGCGTGAATTATATATTGAGACCCTCTGTCAAGAAAAAGATTGCCGCACGTGAATAATTTAGTTGGTTTTCATTTTCAGCATTGACCTGAAACTATTACATTGATTAATTTGTGTTTGTTTGTTTGTTTGTTTTGAGACAGCATAAAGTAACTTTCTTTGAGGCAGGTATCCCTCTGTTATTCAGGCTGGACTTGAAATCCCTGTATAGCCCAAGCTTACCTCAAACTCCCAGCTGTCCTGCTGCCTCAGCCTCCCGAGTGCTGGGATTACATGCACAGGCCACCACATCCCGCAGGGACTACACTTATATAGGGAGACCCTATCTCCGAAAACCTAAATAAATGAACTATAAATAAACTGTTGGGATCACCACAGAGGGAAAGAGAACATGCTCCAGGCCTTTAGCCTGTTACTCACTAAAAGCATGATTTGTGTTTTTTTCTGAATCAGTCAGGGATTTAAAAGCTGCTTTTGCCAACAGACAAAAGCAATAACTCCTCACCGAGGCCTACAGATGTCCTGTGCATAACTAAAAGCAGCATGAATTTTGGCATCTCTGCTTCTGTTTTGTATATTTTTTTCAGTACCAGGAATTGAACTCAGGATCTTGTGTTTGCCAGGTAGGTGCTTGTGCCACTGAGCTATGTCCCCTGCCCTCCACCTCTATTTTGTATCTGTGTCCTTTTCTACCTTAAAGCTTCGTGTCAGATCCCTGCCCGCTCTACGCAAAGCAGATTAATCTTGTGCAGTGTCCATCTAAAACTGGCAACACCAGTCTTAGTAGCCCTCAACTGACCTAACCCGTGTCCTCTTCAGGACTGAGGACACCAAGATAAGACCTCGGCAGGGACAGTCAACCGCCACTTTTCTAGTATCTTGCTCCAGGCCCTAGGAGCCGCTGCCCTCAACCTGCAGTCACCCTGCCTCGGGCAGAGCCAGCAAAACCCGAGGCTCCCGCCCACTGAGCAGAGCGCTACTCTCTGCAGGTTGCCCCTCACACCACAGCCGACTTCCCAGGAGCCGCAAAACCAGAACGAGGTTACAGCAACCAGACCCCGGCCGGCCTCAAGTCTAACAGCTGGCTGCTCCCTTAGCAGGCCCGCCCGGTCCCGTAACTGCGCCCCACTCCCGCCCCAAGCTCAAGTCCCTTCCCTGCCTTCCTTCCCATTTAAGCTTTTGCCTATAAATCTATGCTGTCATTTCATTGTAATTTCTACTACTACTGAGGCAATGCCCCATGCTAGCCCGTGACAGTTGTAACATTCACTAAAGGTTCCTAACAAAGCAATATTTACTCTGATAGCTGCTAAGTGGCTTTTTTGGTTTTGGTTTTTGTTTTTTGTCCTTTTGAGACTCTTACATACAGCCTACATAGCCTAGGCTGGCCTCATCTGCAACTCATGATCCTCCTGCCTCAGCCTCTGAGTGCTGGAATTACAGGGTCGTATCACAGTGTTCCAGCTGCAAGATACTGATTTTTTTTAATTGCTTGTCTTCCATGCTTATTACACAGTAGCCTGCTGGAAGATCTTTCCTTTCGTCTTCTGTATCACATTTTAATGCAGGAAGAACAATTTTAAACATTGGGTTTGTATTCTGATAGGAAATAGCTGATTCCCGCTCCCCTCGGGTGCTCTGCCTGCGACCCTGACTTTCATTTCTTTGCCAATAGGGCTCTCAGCCTTGGGCTCAAACGACCTCCATACTGTGACTGAGGGCAATGGGTGGAGAGTTTAGGACCAAAGTTCAAAGAAAGTCCTGTTTTCAGCTGCCCTTGAGGGTGCGTGCCTGTAATCCAAGCACGCTAGCAGGCTGAGGCAGGAGAATGTCAAGTTGGAGCTCAGCCTAGCCAATTTAGCAATACCCTGGCTTAAAAATCAAACAAACAATTTTAGGTCTCGCCCTGTGATAGAGATCTCAGCATAAACGAGGCTCTGGGTTCAATTAGCAGTATCGCGATTAAACAAAAATTTAAAATGTGGGTCCCGGTGTCCCACGCCAACATTCCAGGCGGTCTCGCGAAGAAACCTGAAGCTACCAAATAAGGGCCATCCCCCCTCTCCTCCGAAGAGATAGGCGCCGCCCTTTCTCCTCCTCGGGCCGCGTCGGGGGCGCAGCACGCGGCGGCGCTGGGCGGGCGGACGCCAGGGGCCGGAGGACCCCGGAGGAGCCCGGGGGCATCCGGCTCCGCGCCCAGCCCCGCCCCGCCGGCCCCGCCAGGCGGCGGGTGCTTAGTCACCGTGAGGCTGCGCCTGCCCGCGCGCGTGCCCGCCCGCTGCCGCGCACTTCCACGCGCATGGCGCTGCTGCCGCGGGCGCTGAGCACGAGCGCCGGGCCGAGCCTGCGGCGAGCGGCGGGCACCTCCCCCGGCCTCCCGCTGCGTGCACGCGCGCCCGCTGGCGCCCCGCGCGCCCTCTCCGGCGCCATGGCGTGCAGGCCGCAACCGCAGCGCCCGGCGCTCGGCGTCGCGGCCTCCTACGACTACCTGGTGATCGGGGGCGGCTCCGGCGGGCTGGCCAGCGCCCGCCGGGCGGCCGAGCTGGGCGCCAGGGCCGCGGTGGTGGAGAGCCACAAGCTGGGAGGCACTTGCGTGAGTACCGGGCCCCGCGCCCGCGCCCTCCTTCCCTCCGCGGCGCGGCGGAGCGGCCGGTGCCCGCCTGCTGTGCCCCTCCGGCCCGGCCTGGCCCAGCCCGCGCGGGTGTACTGCGGAGAAAGCTGCGGCTCGCCCGCGTCCTCGCCGCTCCCCCGGGAGCGTGTTTCACGCCCCGCTCAGTCTCGGAACTCGAAGCCGCATCTGGACGTTGGGAGCAGCCCGCGCGTGCAGGACGGGGTTCGGGGTGGAAGTCGGGGTAGCCTTTGCGGAATGGGTCCGGTCCTCTCCCGGCTGTTTGCCCGGGAAGAAGGGTTTATAGCGCGGGCCTCCTGTTCCCTGGACCCAAGGGGTTAGGGCTTCTCACGTCCTTGATCTGAAGCGCGGTGTGGGCTTTGGGAGTTTGAGAAATTCCTCGGGTGATCTGAGTTGCAGCCAAAGCTGAGGACTACAGATTGCCTTGATAGACGATTTAGATGATTCTTTTGAGATGATTTGTCTCTGAGTTATTAGTGTGGACTTTTTTTTTTTTTTTTTTTTTTTAGTCTCTTGAGATAGGGTCTCCCTTTGCAGTTCTGGCTAGACTGGAGCTCACTTTGTAGCCTAGGCTAGCCTCGAACTCACAACGATCCTCCTGCCTCAGCCTCCTGAGTGCTGGGATTACAGGCACGGGCCCCCACACCTGGCTCCTAGTGTGGACTTCTTCTGTGACAAGATTTAGGTGGGGTCCATGCTACTGACATTAATATGCTTCCTCCAAGACTAATCTGGGACTGGGGATAAGTTCTGTAAATGCCTTTGAAGACAGGTATGTTGGGGGGGGCAATCCTGTGTTTGTGTACCTCTCCTCGCTTTTAGCCAAATGACATGCTCAGTAACCTTCCGCAGAGTGAGTGAAGCTAGAGGACAGCTATTCAAAGGTGACTCCATCTTTCAGGTCTTGTTTCAAATGAAGACTGAAGGAGGAGAAAGGAAAAGTCCCTGTTAATTATCAACTTGCACTGTGACTCTTTAACCGAGCAAGAGTAGAAGTCAGTCTGTGCAGAAGGCAGGTTGAAAGTGCCGCTCAGAGGCTCAGCCTCTGCCACCACTGTGAGAACTCTTCATCCTCTCCTCTGCCTCTCCACGTTTTTCTGTTTTCCTCCTTCCTCATTGGTGTCATAACAGGCTTGGAGCACCTGCTGTCATTGCTGGTTCTTCTAGTATTGATCAAGACGGAGCTGACTCGAGTTTTGGGTTCCTGTTAGCAATCTGAATATATGGAAAGATAAACTGCTTTGGAGAGCAAAGTGCGGCAGGGGACAGCCAGCCAATTGCTGCCTTCCTTATGAAGTGCCTGCTTCTTTTTTGTCTTTTCTGAGATAGGGGCTTGCCATGCAGTTCATGCTGGCTTTGAGCTCACTTTGTAGCCCAAGCTGATCTTGAACTCACAACTATTCTCCTGCCTCAGCCTCCTGAGTGCTGGGATTACAGGCGTGCTCCAGAAGGGCCTGCTTTTGCTTCTGGCTTTCTCCTGCAGGAGCTTTGACTTCCTTTTAAGCATTTACAAGTTTGGGAGATCCTCTATTTAATATTTTAATGACATTTCACTAGGGCTTTTCTCATACTGGCTTCTAGATTTTAATTACAAGAAAAGGTGTAGGTGTGCAGTAAGTATCACAGATTAAATAGATAGACACAGGTTTAGATTTGCTCGAGGACTATAGTTATGTGAACTGTTCACTGTTACAATAATACACATATTACATGAAGTGTTTTCCAGATGGGAAAATTGAGGCTTTCTGAAGTATGTCAGTATTAATATATTCATTTCTTTCTTTCTTTTGGTCTTTTTTTTTTTGGTGTCAGGAATCGAACTCATGACCTCAGGCTTGCCAGGCAAGTGCTTATGCTGCTGAGCTATATCCCCAGCCCTCTTTTGGTCTTTTTTTTTTAAAACAGGGTCTCAATATGCAGTTCAGGCTGGCTTTGAGCTCACTTTGTAGCCCAGGCTGACCTTGAATTCCCAGTGATCCTCCTGCCTCAGCCTCTCCAGTGCTGGGATTACAAGAATGCAGCCACCATGCCTGGCCTAATATATTCTGTTTCTTAGGTTGAGGCTGACAGAAAAAGGGGTAGGTACCAACATCTGTACAACCAAGATCTTTGTCTCTAAGGAATTATAATACGGTGGGGGATACCAGATGTAGGTGATCCATCCCAGAGTAGCGTGGCCTCAACTCTTAATAACCACTGAAGGAGTTAGGAGAATAATTGGGATTTTCAGCCTGGGTCCCCCGGAAGGTTTCCAGAAGATTGTGTCTTTCTCATCTCTAGAGGTTAGGTACTTTTTCTGATCATTTGCTTTGTCAGTGCATGTGTGTAGTCTATCATGTTTACGTTTCTTGTGGGGGAGTTGGTACCTCCACCTAATACATAGTTTTTTTTTTTTGTTTTTTTTGTGGTACCGGGGATCGAACTCAGAACCTTGCACTTGCCATGCAAGTGCTTATTCAACTGAGCTATATCCCCAGCCCCCATAGTTTTTTACTTAGGTCTGAGGCAAAGACATACAGCACACTTTGTTGAGTAATTTTTACTAGAACAAAGGTTGTTTCTTACTCTCATAGAAGTAAGAGATAGGAAATTCTGTGACTTTTAAAAAGGAGATTTGACTGGGTGTAGTGGTGCGCACCTGTAATCCCAGCACTTGCGATCATTGAGAGTTCGAGACCAGGCTAGGCTACGAAGTAAGCTCAAGCCCAGCTTGAACTGCATAGCAAAACCCTGTCTCCAAAAGACCAGTAAATAAATAAATAATTAAAAAAGCAGATTCACTCTTTCTGTCTGTCTTTGTCTTTATGGTGCTGGGGATCAGACTCGGGTCCTTGAGGGTGCTAGTAAGTGCTGCACCGCTGAGCTACATCCCTGGCCCAGAATGGATTTCTCTCCATGCACAGCGACTCTGGAAAGATTTTGAGGGGGACAGTGACACACGGACAAAAATAATATTACTTTGCGATGTTTCTTGGGAAGGCCCAATACCATTGTAAGATGGACTGTGCAACTAATCCAACTAAATGCATTATTGTAATTCTCAAGCTTGGTAAATTTTTGTTTTCTAAATTTTTCTGTGCTAGAGATGAACCCCAGGCCTTATGAAAAAGCTAGGCAAGTGCTGTGCCACTGTGCTACAACCCCAGCTCTGAAGCTTGGTAAATTTTTAATTTGTCGTGGATGAAGTCACATGGAAAAATCAAATCTTGCTCTAGCAGTGTTTATTTCAAGGTAGTGGGATTATGTTTAATTCTTACTGTTTTATTTTTGTTCATTTATGCAACAGATATTATTGAATATATGTGTGCCAGATACTTAATCGGTGCTAGGTTCACAGCGGCAAGCAAAGCAGGTAAAAATTCCTATCCTTGGGGCCAGCTGTGGTTCTGTTTGCCTATAATCCCAGCACTCAGAAGGCTGAAGCAGAAGAATCACTGCAAGTTCCAGGTCAGCCTGGACTGCATAGTGAAACCCTGTGTGAAAAAGACACACACAAAAATAATCTTACCCTTGGGAGCTTGCGTTAGTTGTCATCTGTAGTTTTCATTTTTCTTTGTAGTATTTTTGTGGTGTATAAAAGACAAAAAAACAAGCGTCTGTATTTTGCTGCCTTTTGGGGGGTGGTTCCAGGGCTAGAACCCAGGGCCTCCTGACACAAACAGGGCGAGGACTCTACCACTCCCCACCCTGTGTTTCTTTGTTTTGTTTTGTTTTTTTGGATGTACACCTTACTCAGTGAAAGTTTAAAGTTACAGGTCATTGAGTTGGAAATACCAGTCTGACTAGTTTTTTTAAAAATGGAGATCATGCGCCGGTCATGGTGGTGCACAGCTGTAATCCCAGCACTCAGGAGGCTGAGGCTGAAGGATTCCTGCGAGATTGAGACCAGCCTGGGCTACAAAGTGCGCTCAAGGCCAGCCTGAATTGCATAGCGAGGCCCTGTCTCAAAAAGATTAGAAAAAAACAAAACATTGTAACATATAACTTTAGGTTTTTTTAAAAGACCATTGAAAAAGTACTGATATCTTCAATCACTATCAATTTTTCCAAGACTGATATTCTATTACTTTAATTTTAATTTGCATTCTTGGGCTGGGGATATAGCTCAGTGGAATAAGCGCCTGCCTAGCAAGCGCAGGGTCCTGAGTTCGATCCCCAGTACCGCCAAAAAAAAAAAAAAAAAAGAGTAAGTTATAATTTGCATTCTTATTTCTATATTTGATGCTAGGGATTGAACCCAGCGCCTCACAGATACAGTCCGTGCTCTATACCGAGTTATATCCTCACCTCCAAGAGAAGCATTTTAATGAAAAGAGGAAGCTTATCATTTAGATAAAGATAATTCTTTGAATACTTCTAGCTTTATGAAACACCCATTGCGTGAGCTTCCTTATTTATGTTTCATTGAGATTTGTGTTTTAAAAGCTGCGCTCTAGGAGGTGAGCTAGGGACAGTACCAGGCTTCCGTCTGGCTCAGAGACTCGAAGCCTTAGGAGGAATCCAGTGACCCCTGACTGGGGAGCTCAGACAACAGTGAGTTTGGTCTTGCGTGTGTTGCATGCTTCTGAAATAACCTCCCTTCACAACTTGCAAGGGTTATTGCTTTCCAAGGTTTTCTGACTTGCGGGTCTACCTGTCCTGGAGGCTTTACTACCCGCTGTGACAGAGTGGAAGAGGCTCTTCCTGAGAGCCGAGTGTTGTCAAGATGAGAGGTGTGGGGGGGGTGTGCTGCGGGCTGAATTATTTCCCCTGTACCCCCGCCCTGCCTGGTCCTATTTGGAAGCTCCAGCCCCTGGCCCACGCGTGCAGGTGGTGGGAGGTGAGAGGCCTTGGGAAGTGATGTTTCGATGAGGTCATGAGAGGGTCCCTCGGGTGTCTTTATCAGAGCGGGAAGAGATGCCGTTCTTTTCCTCGGGGAAGTGAAGTCGCAGGGAGGTGCCCACCTGCAAGCCCAGAGGGGACCCTCACCAGGGACTAGCTCTGCCGCCACTTTGGTCTTGGGCTTGCCAGGCTTCCCAGCTGGGAGAAACAGTGTGTGCTAAGCCCTCTGGGCTGGAGGTTTTCTTAACAGCAGCTTGAGTTAACACGGTTGGTATACATTTTTCTTTAATACTTTTGTTTGTTTCTGAGAAAGGCACTTGGTTATAGTCCAGGCCAGCCTTCAACTCATGGAAGGCCTTTTGCCTCAGCCTCCAGAGGGCTGGGAGTACAAGCGTGCACCACCACGCCTGCGTGTGCTACTTTGAGGGGAAAATGGCAGTAAGGAGCTGAAGTAGGAGATGCCCTTGGCCGTGTTGTGTTGAAACAGCAAGGGCCAGAACCACCAGACCACCAAACTGAATGGCCAAGGCACAGAAAGAAGCACATGCGTGTCCAGTGTCGTGATGGCGCTTTGAAACGTCTTTTTTTTTTTTTTTCACAAGAGTAAAAATGGGAAACTGCCCTAGAATCCCACTGAAGATAATCCCTAGCTGCCCACTGCATTTATTTCCGAGAGCAGATAGAAAAAGGTGAGCTGATCTTCGAATTCAGTCTTCCAACACCCAGTGCTTCTTCCAGGATCCCATGCAGAGCAAAGTAACACAGAGCTTGCGCGAGCCGAGGTGCGCTAGAGCCCCTGGGAGCCGCGCTTCTGCGCTTCTGCCCTGTGCGTTCAGTCCTGAGCGGCGGCTGGAGGAAGCTCGTCCTGACCGCTGTGGCTGCTTCGGCCCCGGCCAGGGAGCTCTGGCTTCTGCATTCTTGCTGAGTCCCTGATGCCCGAGAGGGAGAGGCGCTGGGCTCCTGCGGAGTTGGCCCGTGTTTCTCCAGAGAGGTGACCAACGGTTGATAGAGTGAGGGCCCAAAGCCTTGGGCACACTAAGCGCGTGTGAACTGTGCTGTGTGGCGCCAACTGGAAACCCACGGGAGAGCTGGGGCTGGGGCTGGGGCCAAGTGGGGGAAGAAGCCTGAGAAACAGGCTGCTCAGAAGAATAGGGCTAGTCTGGGGGCACCAATCACTGAGCAACACGAGACTCGGACGCTAAATTGGAGGTCGTCGTGTCTTAGTTCCCTTTCTCCCGCTGAGGCGCAATACCCGACGCCACAACCCTGAGAAGTTGGTTTTGGCTCACAACCTGGAGAGGTTCCCTCTGTAGTCGCCAGCTCCAGGGCACAGCAGCCCGCAGGGGGCGGGGAGGAGGAGAATTGCTCTTGGCCTGGCAGGCAGGGAGGGGAAGGGGGGAGGAGGAGAGCTCCCCTTCCGGGCCACGCCCCCAGCCCACCTCTCCCAACCCCGCCTCACCTCTCAACTACACATTTACTTAAGCTCTGCGGCGCAGTAAGTACCGCACCCTCGGGATCCCATCAGCCCCGAAGTCCCACCTCTGCGGGCCTGCAGCTCCGAGGGGACATCTCGACGCAATCCATAATAGTGTGTACTTTGATAATGTAAAATCTGTGTTCTGATAAGGCGGAATGTAAATTCCTAAATGTAATTTATTAAGAGGAGCTCAGTAGTGGCTTTGGTAGTGACAGGTATTCCTTACAAACAAAATCATCCTGATATGTTTCATAGGTGTAGACTTTCATAAAGTGGAGTCCACCTATATTCGTAAGTGCCAAGCAGAGGTGGTCCTAAGGGCTGGGCTTAGTCGTGGACAGCTATTACAGTGAGTCCGACTTACTGTGAGTAAGCCTGGCTTCCTCTCTGGGAGGACGTGCGTAAGTCTTAAATGCCACAAAGCAAGTGTCACACACCTCACAAGTACACAGTGACACAAATATACAGCGTAAAGCATTAAAAAGCCAAATACACAAATACTGTAAATAAACCATTTTTACCTTTATTGACACGTTAAAATGGAAAGGTAGACAGGAAAGCTACTTCTGCAGTTTGTTCGCATCAAGGATCGTTCATAATGCAGGATCCATCAGTGTCTGTGAAAGTTTGCAGCGTGTATGTCCCTAAGTCGGAGACTTTCTGTATTAAACTTTGGCTGATGTACCTTCATGCCTTGTTTGCTTTTTTGGCACCAATCTTAGTATCAAACTGGTTTGCAGTCTGCATCAGAACCCTTTCAGTCTGCAGGGCCAGGAAAGGAAAGAGGGTCTGTCAGTTTCTCTCTCTCCGATGTCCTTCGGAAGAGTAGAGACGAAGAAAGCCTCCTGGTAGGGTGAAACTGAAGGGATGTATGGGAACGCCAACACCTCTGCATTCGGAAGTGGATTCTGTCAATCACAGTTAATTCACTGGGTGCTGCGGTGGTGGACGCTAAGTAAGAGGCAGAATACCAGGTCTTTTTCTTTTTGGAGAAAGGGGGACAGGGGAGAGTGGGCAGGTGGCAGGCACATACTTCCAGTGAGTTTGGTCTCTTTCTGGGTCCCCCTGGGTACTCTGGAGTAACAGCCTTTTTTTTTTTTTTTTGGTCTTTTTGAGGCAGGGTCTCGCTATGCAATTCAGTCTGGCCTTGCTCTTACTCTGTAGCCCAGACTGGTCTTGAACTCTCAGTGATCCTCCTGCCTCAGCTGCCCGAGTGCTGGGATTACAGGCATGTGCCACCATGCCCTGCAACAGCCCTTTTAAGTGTAATGATTTCTAGCGCTGGCAGGTTCAGGAGTTACTTTCAGGTTCTGCTTAGCTAATAATGGGGCAAAAGCAATTTTAGTTCTCACTTTTGCTAATGCCCGTTGCAAAGGTTGCTTCGCACAGAACACTTCCATTTGTAAGCTTGATGCTTCCCTGGCCAGCCTTGATCAGAAACGAGGAAGGCTTTGAAAGAGGAGATGTGGATACTGAGGATGGAGCGTGTGCCAGGAACAGGGCTGAATGATGCCCGGGCAACGTCTCATACTCTAGGGTTGGTGTAAAGCTCTAGAGAGAGAGGGATCTGTGTCTGTTTTGGTCCCTGACACATTCCAAGCCCTTTGAATAGTCTTGCACACAGTAGGTACTCCGTGTATGGTTACTAGAAGAAGGACTTGCTGAACCGGCGGAGGTTTGCTTTGTAAATGATGACTGGTGCATTTTCTAAGTGCTCTTTCCTTAAATTGTCTTGGAAGTAGATGTCAGGAACTAGGCAGCCCTGGCAGGGGATGGGAGAGGAAAAGCTGGAAGTTCAGTGTTACTTAAGCACAGGCCACATGTTTAGCAGGTGCCATTGAAAGTTAGTAAGTATCTGTTTGGTGCCAGCATGGGCAGTGCAAAGTATTTCTCTACATACTGGTAGGCATTGTTGGAGGTGAGGGGGGCAGCGTCAGAAAAATGAAGCCTCTGCGTTTTGCCACCTGCACGTGTTTTGTTCCTGCTCGAAGAGGCCCCGTCCTGCCTGCGAGCAGTGCTGGCTGCCCGAGAAACAGAGGCTTCTGAGTGTGAACTGGTGGAGCAGGAAGCTCTCAGACGTTAGACAGGGAGGCAGAGTTACGAGTCCTGATGACTTTACTGAGAAGTACAGGAAGTTGGCCCATCCTCCTGCTCACTTCTCTTTGGACCTGGAAAGTGGAAGTTCTGTGAGAATTTGCCAAAAGTGTAAGATGTTTGTTTATAAACTGTGTGCATGTCTGGGAAGCCACACCCCTGAGCAGCCAGTGTCCCAGTGTTAAGAGGCAAACGTCCTCAGGGACCAGTTGATCTGTTTCTGATAGGGAGGCTCCTGGGGGATTTATCTCCTCTTTTTCGTGTGCCTGGAGTATATGTGCACAGTGAACAGACTTCAGAAATAATTCAGCGGTGTCAGGGTAAACAGATTTGTCCTAGATCAGATGCCAGAGCTTCTGTATGTTACCACTAACCTCAAAACCTCTGCAATCTAAGTGTTGCCCTTCCCATTTGATGGACTAAGAAATCACTCTGACGAGAGATTTAGAAACTTACCCACCTGTAGCCAGTTGTGGGGGTGGTGAGGTTAGAGTCACACTGTCCAGCAGACTCCAGGCCTCATGTACACGTCAGCTAGAGAAGAGAAAGGAGGCAGAAGCAGCAGAGGCTGGGAATGGGTGTGAGCGAACATAGCTGTCTTCTCCTGGCTTCCCTGGCTTTGAAGATAACTCAGAAGGATGTTTCTCATCCCTCCGCACCAGAGACTGTCAGGTTGCTCTGGGGAGTAACTGGCTTCTAAAACCAGCAGAAACCCTGGGGGGCCTGTTCCCGGAGGCTGCCAAAGCAGGCTGACTGTACAGTATTGCAGGGGCACTGCCCACCTCTCCCCCAAATCCCCAGGCCCTAAAGTGTGCTGTGCTGGAGTGCAGGCTGTCTGACCCAGAGAGGCCACAGCCTTACAGCACCCATTCCAAACATCAGATTTCTGGCCCAGTGCTCCATGATTTGGGGGAGCGTAGTGATTCTGCCACTCATCTGTGCGTTAGTATCTTCTGTAAGCTCAGCTTCTCTCTGCCTAGGCCTGCAGGCTCCACGAGAGCAGGGATTACATCTGCTTTGTGCTTTGCCTTGCATAATGCATGGTACAGGTGCGCGCTCACTCCAACACTGCAATGAGTGAATGGCTGTAAGGTTTTTTTGTCTTTGTTTTTAATTTAGAAGCCCCAAAAGCAGAAACTTCAAAACATGAAAGAGAGTTAGTCATCTGTTCAGCACCAGTGCAAGTCAGGCCATCTTGGCCCTTTGAAGAAGCATATTCCAGGCATTTTAAAATTGCCTTACGTAAGTTCAAGATTGCTTCATGTGTCTGTGGGGAGTGAGCTGATCACGGGTGAGCATGCTTCAGAACATTTTAGTGCTGATGACCTCTTGAATTGAATTATTTTTTCTTATTTGTGCAGTTCTGGGGATTAAACCCAGAGCCTTTTTCACTGAGTAAGCAACATCCTCAGCCGTCCTTCCTCCATTCCATTCTTTTATTCTTTCTTTGACGTGATCTGGCATGTCACCAGGTCGCCCAGGCTTGGGTCAAACTTGTGATCGTCCTGCCTCAGCCTGCCCTGTAGCTGGGATTACACTGTGCACACTGTGTCGGGCTTTGAATGACCATGAAAGGTTACTGGCAATCCGGAGAGGGGACTGGAAGGAAGTGGCGTTGCATTTCTCTGACATACTGACATCGTCTCTACCTTTGGGTACACTGCTTTTGGAGTTTATTCTAATTGAAGCCTGTTCCTGGACTTCAGTGGCAAAATACGGGGCTAGAGGCGTGGGTTGAAGGTGTTGTGGGGCACTGCATACCCAGGACCCCAGAAGAGGCAGCTCTGATGATAAAGTCATCCCTGCCAAGCGGTGTGCTTGTTCTTCCCATAGGGCTCTTCAGCCGCCTTTGTCTGCTTAGTATTCAAGAAACTCCTGGCCTCTTCCTTCCACCTGTTCATATTAACCCTGAGTCCTGAGCTGAGAAGTCGGACATCCCAGCTTGGTCGGAAGGGAGGGCAGACCGCGGAGAAAGCTGTTCTAACTGGTAATGTGAAATCCTTTCTGAATAGTGCACCTGTAATGCTGTGTAGGTGTTGGTTCTTTGTTTTATTAGGCTTAAATTCTGCACCTCTCCTTCAATCCCTTGGCTTCCTTCTTTCCTTCCGGTTGCCTTCAGAATCCTTACTGCAGCACTGTCGCCTAAAAAGTAAAACCAAGGCCCTGACTAGACAGATAACAACGCATCTCTTTGCAGGGGGAGAAAAACCACTGATAACTTGAGACCAAATAGAAGCACACTCACCCTTTGTAACTCCTGAGTGCAGAGTAACAGGGACTAATAAGGTGACAGTGGCAGTGTACCAGGTGTGCTGTTACGGATGCTCTGGGAGCCACTGGGGCGGCTCAGGGATACAGCGCTTGCATGGTGTGCAAGCCCCCAAGTTCAGTGCTTGGTACCTCAGAAAGCAAATAGGACAGACTTTCGAACAAGCAGAGGAATAGGAGATTGCTTTGCAGAAGGACTACCCTTTCCAGTGTGGGAGGGCTTAGTGAGATTCGGCTACATCTGTTGGAGTCTAGCGTGTCTTACCAGATGCCTTGGCACATGCATATGTCATACGTGGTGCAGGCCCTGCAGCAGGACACCCAGAAAGCATGCGTTACGAAAGCCAGGCCTGTACTCTTGGGGGGTGCAGAAAGCTGACCTAGTTTGCGTGATTGTGATAGGCAGAGCTAGACGCACCCGATAGAAGTTACGTCTACAGGCCGGGCATGGTGATGCATGCCTGTGGAGGCTGAGGCAGGAGGATTGTTGGAAGTTCGAGACCAGTCTGGGCTACCAGGCTGAGCTTAAGACCAGCCTCAACTGCACAGTGAGGTCCTGTCTCAAATAGACAAAAAAAAAAAAAAGGTTAAGTCCATTAAGTGTTGAGTTTCATATGAAAATTGTATTATAAGCAAGTGGGATGAAAGGAATAGCACATGGCAAATAACTATATCCTGTTATAAAAAGCATAGAGTAGAGAATGTGGCAGTCTCCCCCTCCCTGGAGGTAGCACTGTGACTGCTTGGAGTGTAGCCAAACCGTGTTTAAATGAACACAAAGTCCTGAGTTCAATCCCCAGTACCGCCAAAAAAACCCAAAAGCCACTGTCGCAAACCAGTCTACAAATGAACACAGAGCCGGAGGCATTCAGAGGCTGAGGGTAAGTTTTGAGAAGGTGTCAGCCAGCTTCATATTGTGTGGGTGTCAGAGCGTGTATACACTAAGGTGACTGGGAGCTGTCTTCTGAGCCCACCGTTGGACGTAGAGTCATCGGTGACCAAGATGTAGTGTGGCCATGGCTCAAAAAATACCGTATGTATATATGTATAAGTTCAGGTTGGGCCATGGTAGTGATGTCGAACCTTCTAGAGCTTTCAGTGGTACAGGCAGCCTGCTGTGGCCCGTGTGCCATAGGTTCACCACTGGGCCCTGCAACAGTTACTGTCCCACTGAGTTTCTTTTTGTCACGTGATGCTGTATGGTACTTTCCCTTGTGCACCATGTTGCTTTCCATGGTTTCAGTTACCTGGAGTCAATGAGAGTGAGTATAATACAATGAGACATTCTGAGAGAGAAACCACAATCATGTAAGTTTTTGTTGTTTGAGACAGTAGCTTTCTAGTCCAGGCTGTTCTTGAACTCACAATATAGCCCAGACCAGCCTTGACCTCACAGTGGTCCTCCTGCCTCAGCCTCTCAAGTGGTGGGATCACAGTCATTCATCACCATACCTGGCCTCATGTAACTTTTTAGCACAGTGTATCATTATAGTTGTTCTATTTTTTGTTATTGTTGTTGATCTCTTTTCTGTTTTTGTTTATTTGTTTGTTTTTAGACAGGATCTCGCTATGCAATTCAGGATGGCCTTGAGCTCACTTTGTAGCTCAGGCTGGTCTTGAACTTGGAACTATCATTCTGGCTCAGCCTCCCGAGTGCTGGGATTACAGGTGTGTGCCACCATACCTGGCTTTCCTACTTCTCTGATTTATAAATTAATCTTTATCGTAGGTATATATGCATAGAGGAAAAACATGGTATATATAGCACTATGCACAGTTTTGGGGTGTGTATGTGTTAAAACTGTTAGAGCCAGGTGTGGTGGCACATGTCTGTAATTCCAGCACTTGAGAGGCTGAGGCAGGAGGATTGCTGAGAGATTTAGGCCAGCCTGGATTGCATAGTGAATACCCTGTCTCAAAAAAACCAAGAACTGATAGGAGGGGCTACTGGATCTTAAAATTCATTTCCTAATAGTACATAGAAATGTGTGTTATCCTTTAAAGTGACTGCAGAGTAGTCCACAGGCTCAGTGTACAGTACTGTGTTCTTACTGAGGGCTGGTTGACTTGTCTGCAGTTCTTGTGACTGTGCTTTGGGGCATAGCCTTAGACATGTATCCTTGGGCATGTAAGCGTATGTGACTATTTCCTTAGGTCACTTTTCCAAACCCTGGACCAGATAGGTTGTACTGTGTTGTACTAACAGCATAATGGAAATGATTACCAACAAGTGTGTGTGTATGATTACCTTTAGTTCTTCTGTACTGGGGCTTGGACCTAGAGCCTCGTGCTTGTAGGCAGGCACTGGGTTACCACTGAGCTACATTCCCTGCTCTCCAATTCTTCTTCGAGTCAGAGTCTCACTCTATAGTTTAGACTCTCCTTGAACTCAGTCTGCAGCCCCAGCCTGGCCTTACAGTCCTTGCCAATACTACCTCAGCTTCCTGAGTACTAAGGTTGCAGGCGTGCCCCACCTTGCCTCGCTCAGATTCATTTCATGAGATCTGGTATATAGTTAGATTTTCTCAGGTTCCTTTACTGATGGACAGTCGGCGTCCTAAGCTCTGTGCCGCATACCTAAATGTTCGTTCTGTGCTCTGCACTAACAGAGAGGAGTGAGCATACTGACCTTGCTAAGCATACACAGTTGATACCTTGTTTAAATCTTATAACTTCACTTTAGTGGCCAAGACAAACCTTGGCCAGTGCCAGCTTCTTGTACTCAGTATCTGTAACATTCAAAGGCATCAGAAATGCACAGCAGAGCCCAAGTCCAGAGTGCTGGAGGAGCCTATAGTTTGTCCTTCTTAAAAGCAAAATCCAGCACAGTGGTGCATGCCAGGAAGTCCAGCCCTTGGGGAGGCTGAGGCAGGAGGATAGGGAATAAAACTGAGGTAGATCTAGTTCCCTTCTGCACGCAGCTCCTCTGGCAGGGTGCGGAGCAGTTACCCATTCAGTAAGTTCACATTTCTTACTTTCAAGGCCTTGTAGTCAAGGTCCTGTATAACCCAGCTTTAAAAAGAGTAGGAAATGATCGAAAGAAAACAAACAGTTGTGCATAAAAGTGTGTGCTGCAGCTTGTGCATAGATTCTGGAGAGGAATTTCTTAGTCCTCCTATAAGAGCAGTTATATTGGTTTTGCTCTGTTGACTGCTACATGGCTATTAGTAAAATTCTTGATGTGTGTCTAGTACATTTTTAAGACGTTAGAGCGGGGGATGAATCTTGCTGCTTTTGCCCTCAGAAATAGGCTGGATTCCCACGAGCAGCTCTATGGAGGGGCCCTTCCAGGTGTTTTATCCACGTACTCCACAGGAAGATTACCAGAAATCCTCTAGCTGGGCAAGTGGTCTGATTGCTTTTATTTTCCTCTTGCAGTGAATGCTTTTCTTTAAAAAAACACTACTGAATAAAAATTTTCTATTCCATCACATAAGGAAAGTAATACTGTTTCCCAGTTCTGTCCTAGAGAAAAGGGAATAGCTATAGAATCTGCTTTACTGCTATTTAAAATTCAGAAACGTCTACTCAGGTGTGGTGGTGCATGCCTATAATTCCAGCACTTGGGAGGCTGAGGCAGAAGGGTCGTTGTGAATTCGTGGCCAGCCTGGGCTACAGAGTGAGCTCAAGGCCAGCCTGAACTGCACAGCGAGACCCTGTCTCAAGAAGACAAAAACAAGGGCTGGGGATATAGCTCAGTGGAATAAGTGCCTGCCTGGCAAGCACAAGGTCCTGAGTTCAATCGCCAGTACCGCAAAAAAAAAAAAAAAGAAGACAAAAACAAAACAAAACAAGTTTCATTTGATTCTTGGGGTTTATGTTCTTAATGTTATGTCTTTTTTTCCCCTAGGTGAATGTTGGATGTGTACCCAAAAAGGTAGAATTCATATTTCTCTTTTTTCACTGTCCTTCTTCATATTTGATAAATCATGCTCAGAATAATAATGTTTCCAACTGTACCAATTAAAATTGCTTCTACAAGCTGGGTGTGGTGGCACACGCCTGTAATCCCAGCACTTGGAAGGCTGAGGTAGGAGGATCGTTGCAAGTTCGAGACCAGTCTGGGCTACAAAGTGAGCTCAAGGCCAGCCTGAACTGCATAGCGAGACCCTGTCTCAAAAAGACAGACAAAAAAAAAAAAAAAAAAATTGCTTCTACAAAAATCCATCTGGTAATACTTCTGAACTTTCAGTGTGTGCAGTTTACTTTTAATTTCAAAGTCAGGGTTTTCATCTGCTGTTCTGTAGTTACCGTTATAACGTTCATGATTTCTGTCTTTCCTCTTGTTTTAAACAGGTGATGTGGAACACAGCCGTCCACTCCGAGTTCATGCACGACCATGGCGACTATGGCTTCCAAAGTTGTGAGAGTAAATTCAGCTGGCGGTAAGCGCCCAGAGTGTTCAGTTCATGCATGGACATTTTCATGTGTGTGAGCCCTGAACTTCTTGGTGGTAGGGGGTATTACTGTGGTAAAATACACAAAAAATCAAGCCCAGGGCTTCACCCATTCTAGGTAGCTGCTCTACCACAGAGCTTTCCCCTCAGCCCCTTGTATTTTTTATCTTGAGATGGAGTCTCACTAAGTCACCAGGGCTGGCCTCATGTGAACCTCAGACTTTTAACTGGCTGGGCTTATGGATGAGTGCGTCAGGCTTGAGCATTTTAACCCTTTCTAAGTGTTCAGTTCAGTGATACTAAGGACACGCCTGGCCTGTTTTACCTCTTAATTATACAGAGTATTGTGCAACCATCACCGCTGTCCATTTCCAGAGCTTTCCCACCATCCCGAACAAAAACTGCACCCGCCGAACAGAGCTTATTTCCCTTTTTTCTCCTAGCTCTTGGTGCCTCTAATTCAACCTTCTCCCCCTATGATTTGACGTCCGTCATACATGTAGAATCATACAGTACTTCTCCTTTCGTGTCTAGCTTATTTCACTTCGCATAGCGTGTTCAAGGTTCAGCCACGCTGCAGCCTGTGCCGATCATTCACGCGTCATTGCTGAGCAGTTTATCGTTACAGGGTATAGCATTGTGCTCACCCACCCACCTGTGCGTGGCCTTCTGTGTTGTCACAACTAATGCTGCTACAAACATTGATGTTTGAGTCCCTGCTTTTAATTCTTCTGGGTCTATACCTGGGTAACATGGTCATTCTATGTGTAACTTCTTAAAAACTGCCATAAAATGTTGAAGTTGTCAAAATTTCAAAAACTCTTTAGCAAATCTACCCATTTTTTTCAACAACTGTATTCAGTAGTCTCCACGCACCGGTGTTGTGCCAGAACAGCTGTCCTCACCTCTCTGCAGAAGGAGGCTCCGGACCGTGGGTGCCACCGGGCACCCTCCTGGGCGTGGAATGTGGAAAGCACATGCATGCCCGGAAGGACGGCTGTCTTCAGAGATACTCTCCGCTCCATTGCTGATAGGCTGATTCTCTGCTCAGGGGTGTTCCAGGGTGGGTGCCTGGTTACTGACTGAGAGGGCTGGCCCTGGGTCTGAGTACTGACTCGCCTTTCACTGTAGCGTGATAAAGGAGAAGCGGGACGCCTACGTGAGCCGCCTGAACACCATCTATCAAAACAACCTCGCCAAGGTGCGTACGCTGGTTTTTGAACTGGGGAGGAAGCTGCTTTCCTATAGTAGGAGGCCAGGTTTGGGCAGATGAAAATACAACTTTTTTTTGTCTCTTTTGAGATAGGGTCTTGCTATGCAATTTAAACTGGCCTTGAGCTCACTTAGTAGGCCAGGCTAGTCTCGAACTCACAGCGATCCTCCTGCCTCAGCCTCCCAAGTGCTGCGATTATAAGTGTGTGCCACCACACCCAGCTGAAAATACAACTTTTTGATATTTTTGGGCGTGGTGGTGCACGCCTGTAATCCCAGCACTTGGGAGGCTGAGGCAGGAGGATCATTGCAAGTTTGAGGCCACTCTGGGCTACAAAATGAGTTTAAGACCAGCCTGAACCCATAGTGAGACCCTGTCTCAAAAAGACCAAAAAAAAAAAAACCACCTTCATGCTTCTGTTACTTCTTTTTAATTAATGACTTTAAAGTTGACCTTCCTCTGGCCCGTGTGCCATCTCTTCTCCAAGGAACATGGGTGGCATGAGCCTACGTTCATAGCCCTACGGCCTCATCTCAAATGGGTTTCGTCCTCCACTTAGGTTCAGAAATCAAGCAGATCGGACTTTTACATATCAGTCTGGGATATACCAATGAAAATCAGCAGCGCTCTCAGCCTGACAACCTGCCGTTGTTCATTTGTTCAGAACAATCTTGTCCTTGATGCCTAGATCTACACAGGAGGCCAAGTTAGGATTCAGAAGTCTGATGCGTGAAATCTGATGGAGGAAATTGGGCCAAGGTGTATTTGCCCCCCGCAAACCTGTGGCTCCCTTTGCTCTCCTGAGGCTTTTCCAGCTGCACGCTTGGCTGCCACGCTTTCTGCTCCCCGGGAAGTGTTAGTGGTCTTGGCAGACTGTATACCCCAGCCTGCTCCTCCTCAACATGCGTGTGCTCGCGTGTGCTGTGTATGCACATGCACACCACCCTGCTTTTGTCTCTGTGATCTCCCTTCATATTCTCCATGTAGCCAGGGTTATATTTAGAAGATGGCACATTCTTAATGTTTGGCCCACCCTCATCTCATTAATAGCATGTTTGTAAATCAATTTTTTAGGGTGCATTGTGTCTACTGACGGCCAACCTCAGATACTTTATATTGATTTTTCTCATTCCTTGGATCTATTTGTTGGAGGGTGGTTTTTTCTGTCCTTAAACCCCAGTGGGGGTGGTGTGAAGTAATACTTAAGGGTCTCTAGTTCTCTTGGCACGTGGATACAAGAGATTTTTAAGGTTGCAGGACTAGTGTTACAGAAATACACTTGATGTACTAAGGCCATCAGATTTCTCATATGAAGCTAGTAAGATACTTTTATAAAAGAGATGGGAACCGTGCATGGTGGTAGGCGCCTGTAGTCCCTACACTCAGGAGGCTGAGGCAGGAGCAGCACTATGAGTTCAAGGGTAGTCTGGGCTACATAGTGAGCTCAAGGCCAGCTGGAACTACATGATGAGACTTCATCTCAGAACAGACAAACAAAAATGGGAAAAATAGCCAGGTGTGATGATGCCTCCCTCCACTTGTAGCCTTCCTGGAGGGTCAGGCAGGAGGATTACAAGTTAGAGCCCAGTTTGGACAGTTTGGCAACTTAGCGACACCATGTCTGTCATGGTAAGGATGACAGAGTAGATAAAAAGGGGCAGAGGCTGTAGCTCAGGGTGAAAGCCCTGGGCTCAATCCCTGACACTGCCAAAAAAGAAAAGAGAGAGAGCATGAACCATACGGGGAGATTACTGAGAAATTAGCATTTTTTAATGCCTTTAAGTCATGGTGTGTATAGTGGAACTCATGAGGACCTGATGGTGAGGAATCACCGCCGACCCTGAAGTTCTGCCTGGGAGCAGGAACTGTTCTGTCCGATAGCACGGGAAGTAAAGATCTTCCCTCAGGCTGCTGTGTGCGTAGCCGCGGCTCAGTCCACACCCTGCCTGCGGGCACCTCACAGGAACTCATTACCCCCAAAGAGACAATGTTCTACAGGCTCGTGGGTTTTGGCACTGGTCTTAATCCACCTTGACGTAGCCAGGCACCTGCAGGAACAGGCCCGGAGGGTGGCTGGAGAGGAGGCGGCAGCTCAGTTCAGAACCAAACACGTTCCCAAACGTTGAAATGTCCCATTGTCTGAACACACCCAGGTTCCATTTTCCTCATAAGCCACCCACGTTTGCATGCCAGGACACGTAGCGTGGCTGGCAGGAGCCCGCTGGCCCACCCAAGGAGACAGGCTGCTACAGAGCGTGCCAGGAAGAACAAATCCGTCTTCTGGCGCGGAGAACTCTGCGGTCAGCTTGCGACTGAGAAAGCAGAAGCGTTGTATCTTCCTCAGTGGCCAGAGGCTCGCCTCACCTGTGTCCTTCGGTCATCCTCATCCAACTTCCCCTCCCCCAGATAAATCATTTTTCAATCTCTTTTCACCATGAGGCAGCCTTTCCCCCTTGACTCTTGGGGTAAACGCTGTTACCTTTTTCCTTATGGGAGTGACTTGCAAGTGTCTTTTGCTTTCTGGGTTTTAGCCCACAATAGCACCTTTCTTTCTTGGTATGTACTTCCGGCATCTGCTGGAACCCCCTTACCTTGAGTAAGGAGTTTATGAGCAACAGAATTGTTTTGGCATCTGCAAACAGAAAATCAAACTTGCCAGGTGTGGTGGCACATGCCTGTAATTTCAGCACGGCTGAGGCAGGAACATCGTTGTGACTTCAAGACCAGCCTGGGCCACAAAGTCAGCTCAAGGCCAGCCTGAACTGCATAGTGAGACCCTGTCTCAAAAAGACAAAAAAAAAGAAAATCAAACTTGTCAGTGGAGAAATGAAAGAGCTTATGTGTTATAGCGGGTGTTTTTGTTTGTCTAAAGAACAGGCTAACCTGGTGTTTCCTTCCAGTCCAATATAGAAATCATCCGTGGCTATGCAGCATTCACAAGTGATCCCCAGCCCACGGTAGAGGTCAACGGGGAAAAGTACACTGCTCCTCACATCCTGATTGCCACAGGCGGCGTGCCCTCTCTCCCCCACGAGAGCCAGATCCCTGGTGAGTGTTCCGAGGTACTCGGCAGGCTTCACTGAGGCTTCACCCTCCCACACTGCTGTGGGAGCCACCTGTACCAATCAGATGTGCAGGTATTTGTAAGACACATGATACATTAACTGTTGGAGGAAGAGAAATCTTACAAGGACGTGGCTTACCTGGCTAAGTAAGCCTTTTTTATGTCATGTTTTTGTCTCATGTAGAAAATTACAAAAGATTAATTCAATAAGAAATCTCCAATATGGTCATATCTAGCTTTTGTATTTTAAATATGCTGAAGCCCCTAGTGGTAAGTTCTGGACATACTGCCAGATTCTTTTGCAAGAAACATTGTCCATTTCTTTCTCCTCGGCAAGATTCTAAGACCTTGGTGGATGGTGGATGTGGCTGAAGTTTATAATCTTTTGTATTCTCCACGGATTGGCTTCATAAGGTGCATGAGACCCCCCCCAATGTATATGGATATTGTAAAGATTTATGCATTTCTTTCCCCTCTGGAGAGAGGATCTGTACATTTTCTCCAGCTTTGAAAAGTATTCATGATCCTCAAAGAATAATCAGTGTAAGAGATCCAAAAGTACTTAAGTAACTTAAAATTTATTTTGGAATGTTGGGCATAAACGTCCTTGGTAAGTACAATCTCCCCAAGGTTTATTACTAAATAAAAGAAAACAGGGGCAGAATAGTGTGTGTAGTATGCTATAATTTATGTCTTTTTTTTTTTAAAAATTTTAAGAGCAGAATGTATTTATTGAGGGAAAGAAAACTTCTGTCCAAGAGAGGGACAGAGGGGGGACCGAGTGGGTTATCCCTGTGTTGTACATGTTGAACTTCTGAATTTTTCAATTTTTTTTTTTTTGTACCAGGAATCAAACTCAGGACCTTATGCTTGCCAGGCAGGCACTTGAGTCACTGAGCTACATCCCCAGCCTTGAACGTTTGAATTTTTTAATATTTTACTTTTGGTGTTTTGGGGGCCACAGGGGATCATGGAGCTAAGCATGTATTCCACAACCGACCTACACCCCCACACACCTTCTGAAATTTTTTAACTATACCTTCATTAATTTAAAAAATAATAAAAACAAATGCACTAAATATAAATGTCCCAAAGTACAGTTGGCAGACTGAGGGTTGAGACGCCCAGAAGCAGGACAGAGTCCTCCGGGCTGGCCTGAGAGGGGGATGTAGGGAAGGGCCTTGCACATTTGCATGACGGGCCAAGGGAGAGAAGGACCCAAACCAGCAGGTTACGGAGAAGCCTTCAAAGCACATTCAGTAGCGCTGATGTCTTTAGACTGGGGCCAGACTGTGGCTCCGGGGAAGCCAAAGAGGAATCTCTAAACTTACAGTAACAGTGTAGGTACTTACTGGCCTGTAGAGTGGTGGTGAGGGCCAAGTGATAAGTTCAGAGAACCTGACTGACACTGACTTGAAAGGGAGAGAACACGGGAAGAGGGTCAGTTAGATACCTGCTGCAGGAGCTGTGCAGGAGGTAGGGACGTGGTTTTCAGGTCCGACCTTAAATGTGGGATGGGACGTCTCAGGTTGGTTCTGCCCCCAGCTGCTGAGTCCCAGCTGTAAAGCCAAGGGCTGGAGAAGAGCACAGGTGTATAAGACACCAGAGGACAAAACAGACAGGAAATTAATCTTGCTGATCTCGAGATAACCTTAAAAACAATATTCCTCATCTTTGGAATCAGGATAGGATTGCAGTTGGTGGTGCGTCGATCTGGTAAAATGAAGTACTTTGGGTTGCGGAGGCCAAATGTTCAATCCCAGGACTGGGGTAGGGTGTGTGGCATACAGCATTTATTAACCAGTGAGGGATGGGGTGCACTTCAAAGAAAGAATCACAGATTGACAACTCAAGGCTTTGGTTCATGGGAGGAAGCTGATTCCTGTCACTAAAATGGTCACCTTGACAGGGATTTTATTTAAAAAGTAAGATTTAATTCTTAATATACATCCCTAATCCAAAACTAAAAAATGTGGAATGCTCTAGAATCCCAAGTTTTTTGAGGGCCAAAAATATGATGCAAGTGGAAAATCCCATACTGTGAAACTTGTCATGCACAAAATTATTTTATTTTGCTTTATTTTACTTTATTTATTTGGTACTGAGAATCGAACTCACCGTGTCGCGCTTGCTAGGCAGGCTCTGTGACACTGAGCTATATCCCCCCAGCCCTACAAAATTATTTTAAAATGTTGAATAATTGCCTTCATGCTATGGGTAAGGTATGTAGAAAACATAAAAGAATTTCATGTTTAGACTTGGACTTCACCCTAAGACATCTGATTATAGAGGTGCAGATATTCTAAAGTCTGAAGAAGTCTGAAATTTGAAACACCTCTGGTCTCAAGCATTTCTGGTAGAGGATGGTCAGCCCCAAGTTTGCAGCTCGGTGGAACTGTGTATGAGGAAGGCTAGAAATAGAGTTCTGGCACTGGAGGAGGAAATCAGACTGGAAGTGTGTGTGGAGGTCCTCCACGGTGACGTTTGCTTGCACCCTTTGAGGGAAAAGGCAGCGATCAGAGAGCCGTATCTGAAGGCTTCCTGCCTGCATTGGACGGGGAGGCCCGCATGGAGTTTGCGCAGTCTGTCCAGGGGAGCCGTAGTCATTGCTGCTCCTGTTTGTAGAGAAAAAATGTTAAGGAGCTGAGGAGCCAGGTGTGGTGATGCACCGCTGCAATCTGAGCTACTCAGGAGGGTGAGGCGGGAGGATCACAAGATGGAGACCAGGCTGGGCAACCCTGTCTCCAAAAAGAAAGAAAAAACAAAGTTATCAGCATCTTCCTCCGTGGGGACTTCATCAGATCCTGTCAGAACAAAAAGTATGCTGACGGAAAGAGTGTCTGGTTCTTTCATCAAATGTACTGCTTTTACAAGAGAAAGCGTGACCTTGTGTGATCTAAACCGTATTTTTCTGTATAGGTGCAAGCCTAGGCATAACCAGTGATGGGTTTTTTCAGCTGGAAGAATTGCCAGGGTAAGTGGACACAGCTTTGGTGTTTCAGTCCTCCCCAGCGTCTTCTGGGAACGTTTGTTCTTCCTCCACCTGTGAGCCACTTATAGGCACTTCCTGAACTCAGCTGTCTAACGCCTCTTTCTCTGACCTTGAGGGTGTCATCTACAAGTACCCTGCAGTAGATCCCTCAAATCTTTGACGGTTTTGGTCAGAGGCTATTGCAAAAGGTTTAGAACTCCAATCAAATCAGGGTAGTGTTTAGGACTCAGTAGAAAACTCTCATCTTTCTTTGGCTGACATAGTATATAATAACATGTCTAAAGTAACTGATTCTTCTCGGGCTAGAGGTATAGCTCAGTGGTGTAAGTGCTTGCCCGCTAAGCACTAAGGCCCTGAGTTCGATCCCCGGTCCCGGGAAAAAAATAAATAAATAAATAAAGTAACTGATTCTGGATTTTTCTAAGCAGCTAATAAAGAGGAATTTCCATAAGTGAAGGCTCTGTTACTCTCACAAAAACGTTTTTTGAGACCTTGTCTCAAAAAGACAAAAAAAAGAGAGAGATGGGGGTATCACAATGTTGCTGTCTTAATTGCTTTTCTCATTGAAGAGACAAAATACTGAACACCCAAAGTTAAAGGAGGTTTATTTTGGCTCACAGTTTGTTGAGGTTTCAGTCCGTAGTCAGCTGGTTCCAAGGCGGGCAGCATGGCAGAGGGGCGCTACAGAGGGGAAAGAGTCCATGGCAAAGCAGGGCAGCCAGAAGGCAGCCAACAGCCAAGTAAGAAGCAGCAAGCGAAGGCAGTAGCCCCCTTTTTTGTCCTCTTTATCTGACCCAGGCCACTTGCCCTTAGGTCAGGTAGCACTCACTCAAGGTGGGGCAGCTTTAATCCTAGAGTCACAGCCTTCATCCGATTATCACACACTCTAGATCCAGCCACCTCTGAAAAGCCCTGCCTTTGGGGGGACATTTACACGCAGCCGTACCAGTTACCCAGGCTGATGTTAAACTGGTGGCATCGGCGACCCTTCTGCCCCGGTGTGCTGCGCTCTACATCCAGACCAAAAGCCCCGGAAGACGGGACTAGGGCATGAGCACTTTACCTAAGGAAGGTATTGGAAGAAGATTTCCTCGTTCCTTTGAGCTCGCCAGCCTGCTTCAGCACTAAGCAGTGAACCTAAGGCCCTGGCACTTCCCTGTATCCCAGGCCTTTGTGCTTTTTTTTTTTTTTGCGGTACTGGGGATCAAACTCAGGACCCTGCGCTTGCCAGGCAGGCGCTTATTCCACTGAGCTATATCCCCAGCCCCTGTGCTTTTTGTTTTGAGGTAGGATAGGGTCTCACCAAGTGACTAAGTGGCCCTGGCTGGGTTTAAGCTTCTGATCCTCCTTCTTCACCCTCCCAACATGCTGGGATGACAAGTGTGTGCGGCTACCCCTGGCCTCCCTGCACACTTCTTATCCATGCACTGTGACATGGGATGCAGCTCATGCCTGAGAGGACACAGCCACATGCAGGATGACTCTGCCTACCGTAGGACCCCTGTTGTGTAGGCTGCAATGTGTCAGCAAGCACTGCCCTCGGTCCGGGCTCACAGCTCCTTTACCACTGATTCAGACCTTCATCTAAGCACTGAACTAAGTAAGGCCTGAGGTTCTTTCTTAACCAAAATGTATTCAGGAAGTTCAGTTTGATCACGTTGCAAAGACTGACAGAACTGAGTAATGATCAAAGAGAAATATGTTGTACCAGATAATAGTGAATCAAAGAATCCTGGCCCCATGTTAGTCTTAGGTGCAAGGATCATTATGTAAGGAGTCATCTCTAGTTTCAAAAATTTTGTCTTCTCTTAAAAAAGAAAAGGGGGGTTGAAACTGTGTGTGGTAACACATGCCTGTAATCCCAGCACGCAGGAGGCTGAGGCAGGAGGATTGCTGTGAGTTTGAGGCCAACCCGGGCTACCAAGTGAGTTCAAGGCCTGCCTGAACTGCATAGCAAGATCCTGTCTCAAAAAGACAAAAAGAAAAGGAGGCCTGGGCATAGTGGTGCACACCTCTAATCCCAGCACTCTGGAGGCTGATGCAGGAGGTTTGCCTTGAGCTCAAGGCTAGCCTGAGTGAGACACTGTCTCAAAAAAAAAAAAAAAGAGGGTAAAGATCTTTTAAAACAAGTGAAATATGTCTCTTCTAAGGAATGTTTTCTGCTTGAATGTATAATGCCGCACCTGAAATAGGAAAGGAAACTAGTAGAAAAACTGGTGAAATCTGTGATCTAGGTTTAGTCAACAGTAATGTGCTCACGAGCTTCTCAGTTTTGACAAACATACTGCCAGTATATAAAACATTAACTTCAGGGGTAGCTGAGCAGAAGGCATAAGGGAAATGGCATATTTTCCTTGCACCTTGTAGCAAATCTAAAATTATTCCCAGGTGAGTTTATTTTATTTTATTGTTTTTGTTAAGAGTAGGAAGAGTTTATTGAGTGAAAGATAGCTTCTAAGAGAGATTGAAGGGGTCTGGGGATATAGCTCAGAGGCATAAGCACCTGCCTGGCAAGTGCAAGGTCCTGAATTCAATCCCCGGTACCGCAAAAAAAAAAAAAGAGAGAGATAGAAGGGGGCCCAGAAAGTACACCCCCAAGTTAATTTTAGAATGTTCACCCCGGCTGTTGTTTCAGGCGCAGTGTCATTGTGGGTGCCGGTTACATCGCTGTGGAGATAGCCGGGATCCTCTCTGCGCTGGGCTCTAAGACAGCACTCCTGATACGGCATGATAAGGTAGGTCTCGTCCTTCTCCTTAGTGGTTTTTGGGTTTTTTTAGAGGAAGAATTTTTTTCCTAGGTCACCATTGAATACGAGGGCACGAGGCGCATGTGGTTCTGTCTGCAAGCCTGTGCCACATGGGTCGCGGCTGACCTTAGAATTGTACCTTACCTCCTTCCCATCTGCTTGTTGATGAAAATTCTAAGTTGATCAAACTGGCTGGTTTTTTTCTCCTTTTTGGCTAGAATTTTTGTCATGAAATGATAGTTACCAGCTGCCTGACGGAGGCATTCAGTATAAGTGTTACTTAAATACCCTCTTGTGTTAATTTCTTAATTCTGGAAAGGAGTTTCATATGAAAGGCAGTTTGGGATTGTTAGCGCTCAGTCCAAACAGCACACTGACTTCCTGTGTGAAGGAGAACCTTGCAGGTCATCCACTTGAATTTCATTTCATAGATGAAGAAATTAAGGACAAGAGAGGTTTTGTGGCTGCTTCTTTGTAGCACAGCTGGGAGTGACCTGAGGTTTGAGAAAGCCCCAGGCAGTGCTCTTTCTGCTCAGGGTGGCCGCACCTTTGTCCTCGCTTGGTCAGGTGTTGCTCTTGGCCTGAGGTGGGTTAGTGGCTGTTGGCACCGTGATAGAGCTCTGATAGGGCACGTATGGGCAGTAGCGGAAGTGTTGGCCTAGGAACCTGACCCCCCACTGTCCCTAACAGATATGTAACGTGAGCCAGTCACTTTTACCTTTGGGGCCTGGTTCTGTAGGAATAGGATTTAGCAGACCCCTGATCACTCCAGTGCTATGATTCTAATTTTGTTTGTTTTTGTGGTACTAGGGATTGGACTCAGGGCCTGGTACATCTAGGCAAATAATCTACAACTCAGCTACGCCCCCAGCACTATTTAAATTTTTAATTGTTGAGACAGGATCTCATGAAGTTACCCAGACTGAACTCCAACTTGCAATCCTCCTGCCTCAGCCTGCCGAGTAACTGGAATTACAGGGGTTTGCCAGTATACCTGGCTGACTTTTAATTCTTAATTTGAACAAAGGGAAGGACATGAGGGATACTGACAGTCCTAGTCAGTGTGCACTCTGAAAACTCTCAGGCTCTGAGATGTGTCATATAATTAGCCCTAAAGAGATTTATAGTCTAGAATCATGCTTTTCGTGAGCATGACTTTATGTTACTGAAGTATATCCAGTAAATTGAAAAGAGGAAAGGCAGAAGGACGCCAGCTTAGTTGAATGGCTAAAGTCCTGAAATATTGTAGTCTTATCAGTACAGCAACTGATTCCGCATTTGCAGAGGGCTGCGTTACCTGGCGGCTTGCCCTCTCCCGCCCATGAGGCCCAGGCCTATTCTCCCTCTGCCCTGTGCTGGTGTCACTCCATCCAAAGCCACTGCAAGTGACTCCTGACCTCCTGCATGTGCTTTACCACAGGTAAATCTCCACTGTGAAGCTGTGATTTCTAGCTGGATAAAGACACTTTGTTAGAGGACCCTCCCTTCAGTCACCTCAGAGGGAAGGCCGGCCCTTGGACACTAAAGAGGGGGAGAAAGTTCTAAGAAGCAAGCTCGGAAGAGGGGAAGCTAAGGTTGATGAGAGTCCCGAAAGTTGACTGCCTGTTTCTTTTGGACTCTGAAGCAGGAATTGAGAAAGTTAATTGCAATAGAGACCTTGGTGGTGATGTAAACTAGACCTTAGTGGTGATAATAGAAGATTTATTTATTCATGTATTTGTCTCTTTGTTTGTATCGGGAATCAAACTCAGGAGCTCAGGCTTGCCAGGCAGGCACTGTGCTGCTGAGCTGCGTTTCCCACAAATAGAGGATTTATTAAATCTGCTCCCACCGTAGTCACGAATGAGGGAGGAAATAAAAGGAAGGGGAGGGCTGGGGACATAGCTCAGCGGCACAGGCACCTGCCTGGCGGGCGGAAGGGCCTGAGTTCAGTTTTCGGAACCAAAATAAATAAATGAAGGGTAAGTCAGCACTGACACCTCCCTCCTGAGTCTGTAGCGCGTCTTTAATCAACTGTTCCTTCTTTTCTACCGCTGGTTCTCTGCGGCCTGCATTTGTACACAGGTACTTAGAAATTTTGATTCACTGATCAGTTCCAACTGCACGGAGGAGCTCGAGAACGCGGGCGTGGAGGTCCTGAAGTATTCACAGGTGTGTGTGCCGGGCCTGCGGTCTGTCACGGGGTCACACTGTCTGTGTGTGTCACGTTTTGCTTCCTGCGGTCCTGGGAAGCACACACAGTGAGCAGGTGCTCTACGCCTGAGCTCCAGGCCCCAGCCTGGTTTGTGAACAGACACAAACTCTTTGTTTCAGCCAGTTTATTCCTCTTCTAGGAAACTGGGAATTACTTTTTTTTCTTAAGAAGCTGTATTTCATATTAATATATAAACGAACTTAAGGTGTAAAAGATTAGAAACGTGGCAGTTGAGGTTAGAACTAAAACTTGTGTTTCTATTCATAAGCCTTTTCACACGCCCTTATTTTTGAGATTTATATCTATTTTTCAGAAAATAGCAAGGAATCTATTTTTTTCCCCTGTCCTCACCTTTATAGAATCTCTTTCTTTTTTTTTTTTTTTTTTCCCCCGGGACCGGGGATCGAACTCAGGGCCCTAGTGCTTAGCGGCAAGCACTTAGCCCACTGAGCTGTACCTCCAGCCCTTAGAATCTCTTTCTAAGGCATACCTTTTTCAGATTTTATAAATGGGAAGAATTACAGAGTACTTCATTCTCCTCAAGGAAGTACTTGAATTTCAGCAGCCTTTTCCTAAAGAATTACCTTTGTGAAAACCATTCACTGGTCCGCACACACACAGGCACAGGCCTGCCTTTGCACTAAGACCATATTAAGTAAAATAATCAGGGAGAACTTGCTTTGTGGGTGTAAAGATGCTGGACTAGGGGAAAGTGCCACCATCAGACTGTTAGAACCCTCACTGCACCATGCAATCAGCCTCCATGGGCACAGACTCGACCAGCCGAGGATCCTGAATGTATAGGGCAAAAATAGGATCTGCTGAGCATATACTGACATTTCTTCTTGCTGTGATTCCCTAGATAATACAGTCTAAAAACTATTTACATAACATTTACCTTGCATTTATTATTTTTTCTATTTTTTATTTTTTGGTTTTTTGAGACAGGGTCTCTCTGTGTAGCTCAGGCTAGCCCTGAATTCACTATATAGCCCAGGTTGGCCTCAAACTCTTTAGTGATCCTCCTGCCTCAGCCTCCCATATGCTGGGATTACAAGTGTTACATTGCATTTAGCATTAAAGTATTCTGAAGATAATTTAGCATATAGGAAAATGTTCATAGATTATATACAAATACTATGGGTTTTTATATAATGGACTTGAGCCTCTTTGGATTTTGGTATCTTTGGAGGGTCCTGAAACCAGTCCCCTAAGCAGATACCCAGGGATGACTCTGTGTGCTTGGCTGTCCTGCCTGGCTTATTACTCCCTTCCCCCATTCTGATTAAGAAAGTGCAGAGAAAAGCAATGACCGTGCAGTTTGCAGAAGTTTGCTAGTGACACTGCTATGGCCTTCTTCCAAATCGTTGTGGTTAGACTTACGTAACACTTTAATTATTTTTTATTTTATTTTTTTTTTTTTTCGGTACTGGGGATCGAACTCAGGACCCTGCGCTTGCCAGGCAGGCGCTTATTCCACTGAGCTATATCCCCAGCAAGAAGTAACACTTTAAAATACTTCAGTGTTTGGGGGTTTTTTTGTTTCTGTTTTTCTGGTCTTCTTTGAGACAGGGTTTCATTATGTAGTTCAGGCTGGCCTTGAACTCACTTTGGAACCCAGGCTACCTCAAACTCACAGCAATCCTCCTGCCTCAGCCTCCTGAGTGCTGGGATTACAGGCGTGCAACACCATGCCCATCTTAAAATACTTCTTGAAGCTGAAGCATTGCGATGATGACATGAGTTGACATTCTTAATCATTGGTTGGAAGATTTAAAGGGTAACCCAGGAAGCTGGGCCTGGTGGCACATGCCAAAAGTCTCAGGGTTGCGGACAGCTGCGGCAAAAGAAACGATTGTAAGTTTGAGTCCAGCCCAGAGAATGTGGCAATTTAGGAGATTTTGTCACAAATATTTTTTTCTACAAACTTTTTGAAAAGGAAGGTGATGTTGGCTGAGGGAATAGCCCAGGATAATGGCCCTGGGCTCAGTCCTCAGCACCATACAAAGCAAGGGCCACCAGGAAAGGGCCTTGCCACCGTGCTGGTAGCTTTGGTAAAGGTGAATATCTGTGTCAGTAGGTTTTTTTTTTTTTTTTTAATATAAATGTTAAAAATTCTATTTTTTTCTTTTGCTTTCCTTTTCTCCCCACCCTGCACTGCACTCATTTAACACGTTTTATTTGTCAATAGGTCAAGGAAGTTAAAAAAACTTCCACGGGCTTGGAACTCAGCGTGGTTACTGCACTTCCCGGTAGGAAACCCACCTTGACCTCGATTTCAGATGTTGACTGCCTGCTCTGGGCCATTGGGAGGGACCCGAACTCCAAGGGCTTGAATTTAGACAAGCTGGTAAGCTGATTCTGATTCCCACCCCTCCCCTCTGCTGCCCGGGGGGAAACTTGAGGGCGCTTCCTTGAATCGTTTTCTCTTTATTCCACATTCTACTTTGTCATCAAATCTTGTCACTTTCAAATATTTTCCCTGTCTAGTGTTGTAACCCTGGAGCAGGAGGATTTGACTGGAGGGATTCTAATCTGGATAGTCCAGCAACTTCCTGACTGCTTCCTTCTCAGACTTCCTTTTTGAGACTCAAATGTTGTTTTAAAGCCCTACGCTGACCCTGCCTTGTCCACAGCATGCAGTCCAGGTTGTCGTGTGTGTCCCTGGTGTCGCACCAAGGTGGTACTCTGGATCGGAACGGAGGTGAAGCCATCTCTCTTAACAGACGTCTCTGCACAGACAAGTCTTCTTTGTTCTTTAAAATTTTTAAGTCTAGCCTAGTAGGCTGGGCTGTGGTTCCCAGAGTTTGACCTGAAGTTGAACCTTGTTCTATTACTTAACAGTTGTATGGCCTTGAGCAAGTAGGTCTTTTTTCTAAGTTAAGTGCTTCGTATGCAGGATGGGAATAGAAACAGTACTTGCCCCTTTGGGTTATAAGAAAGAATAAACAGACGGTGCATGCAAAGTAATTAGCTTAGGCCCCTGCCTTAAGAGTATGTTTTCAAGGTTTTTTCCCTCTTTTTTGAGAAACTGTCTTGCTACACAGTTCTGGCTGGCCTTGAGCCCAGTTTGTAGCCCAGGCTAGTCTTGAACGAGCCTCCTACCTCAGCCTCCCGAGTGCTGGGATTACAGGCGTGCACCACCACGCCCGGCTGCCTTAAGAGTGTGAACACCTTCTGTTGTTGATGATATGATGGTTTTTCTGATAGAGTAGTCTCTTAGCAAAATGGGATGTTTTATGTTGGAGGTTTACACATCTGATGAAGCCTGAGTGGTATATAACATTTTGATTTATGTTATAAAATTAATTTCTGATCCAGGTGTGGTGACGCACGCCTGTAATCCCAGCACTTGGGAGGCTGAGGCAGGAGGATCGTTGAGAGTCTGAGACCAGCCTGGGCTACAAAGTGAGTTCAAGGCCATCCTGAACTGCGTAGCAAGACCCTGTCTCAAAAAGACCAAAAAATAAATAAATAAAAATAAAATAAATTCAATTTCTGTTGTAAGTAGACTTCTTTCTCAATTCTACAAAAAGTTATTTTTGAACACTTTATTGATTGTTATCATTACTAAATTTTTGGTTCTAGGAATTTAACCCAGAGACTAATATATGTTAAGCGTGCATTCTACCACTGAGCTATATTCCCAGTGTATTTTTCAGCATTTTAAACTTTTATTTGATTATTTTATTTTTGAGCCGGAGTCTCGCTGTGTAGCCCAGGCCAGCCCTGATCTCACGGCTCCTGCTTTAGCCTCCCCGGTGCTGGGGTCACAGGCCTGCGCCACCACACCCGACTCAGTCGTCAGCATTTTGAATAATAAACCATCAGGGACACAGCTTATTTTCAGTCTTACTCAATGAAATGTAGCTGAACAAGTTGTCTGTTTCTACAGTAAACATAATATCTTTTGTAATAGAGTGCCATCCAGCTTTTCACCTTTCAGGAGAGATTTTACTTTTATACAAATATAGGCATTCGTGCATCTTAATTTTCAACTGTATTTGCTGAATCTTTAAAGAATAAGACAAAAACAGTGTTTGATCTCAAACAGTACTAAGCTATATATAATGCAGTTTTTGGTTTTGGTTTTGGGGTTTTTTTGGTCTTTTTGAGACAGGGTCTTAGTATGTAGTGCAGGCTGGCCATGAACTTATGTAGCACAGGCTGACCTGGAACTCGCAGTGATCCTCCTGCCTCAGCCTACCAAGTGCTGGGATCAGAGGCGTGGACTGAGTGATTAGTACTTACAGGGTCTTGTCTGTGTGTTACTAATCCAGTTTAATGTTAATCTTACCTATGACTATTGGAGGCAGAAATCAGAAAACCAAGAATACAGACAGAGCAGGCAACTTCTGAGATTGTAACTTCTATGGAGGAAGAAGATGTCTAGCATCATTCTGTTTTCAGAACTAGGGAAACGTCTTTTGCAACAGAAGTTCACATTTTAGAAGGTAAATAGGGGGCTGTACTAAGTCTCACACCTAGTAAGTGGCAGAGCCAAGATTTGCATCCCAGGCTGCCTGGCCACACCCCCAGCCCCAGAGGTTGTGCTCTTAACCACTGGCTTCCCTGGGTGACCTGCTGTGCTTCCTGCCCGCACTGTGCCTCTGATTCAACACAGAGGGGAAACGGTTATCGGAAACATAACATTTTTCATAATAGAGTGCCAGATTTATTTGGATTTTTAAAAATAACAAAGGAAAGTGCTATTGGTGGCTACTCCTGGCTGTGTGCGAGGTATACAGGGCCTGCCTTGGGGGAGCACCTCAGTGGAAAAAGTTGAAAACACGTCTTAGATCCCCACCCCAGCAAGTAGTTCATGGGATAGTTGAGTATCACTTGCTCAACTTTCAGATTTACCTTTTCCTGTTTACCCTACCAGTTGCATTACACATTGCCACGTTAAATCTACTAAAACTCCTCACTCAAACTTGTGTGCAGTGTTTCACCTTTTACATTAAGCAAAAGATAAAAAGACCTGCCAGCTGTAAATGTGCCCCACGCTGCTGTTGAAGCTCGTGGCTTCTTATCGTTCAGGCGGAAGAACTGCGCAACGGGAAATGCAGCAGATCCAAGGTTTGACCTGCCGGTTTTAGTTGGTGGATCCGGTATTCATTTGCTGTCCCTTCATAATTTCAGGGAATTGAAACTGATGAGAAAGGCCATATCATTGTAGATGAATTCCAGAACACCAGCGTCAGAGGCGTCTATGCAGTTGGGGACGTGTGTGGGAAAGCTCTTCTGACTCCAGGTAACACTTTTTCCTTCCTCTGAAGGAGAGGAGGCTCCATGTGCTACATAGAGCTGTCCCGCTCTTCACTTCAGCAGAGCCAAACGGATGAGCGTCTTTGGCTTGTCAAAATGGGGATAGTGTCTTGAAATAGAGGTTGGTTGGATACCTGATATTTTCTGGATGATACCTTTTATTTTAATCTCTTTTAGACAAGGTGTTATGGTAAAAATTGGGCTGAATTCCGCAGGAGATCAAAGAACTCATTCAGAACAAACGGAGTTTATTAGTTTCATTTAATAAAACTAAACTAATTTGACCAGTCGCTCCCCCATCCCCGATTTGCCGATCAAGAACATGGCACTTAACTGCCTTTGTTCCCACCTTATATACATTTTTGGTTTCCATGGTAATAGATGGGAATGTTTTAGACCTGACCACAGTTGTTTTCCTTGTGTCACATGACTGGGTCAGGGTCCGGCCACATTGATATATACTTTCTGTACTGTGTTCTATATGTCTCCCTTTATGGGTACAGGGCAAAGTCAGGACTGCAAAGTTAACTCTTTACAACCCCTCCGGGATGTTTCTCAAGACACATTTTGAGGCTTGCACTAAGATTGGAATTATTCTATCTTAAAATTTTATGCTAAAAGTCGCCATCCCTTAGAAAGGTCTCACTGTGCAGTTCAGGCTGGCCTTGAGCTTACTTTGTAGCCCAGGCTGGTCTCAAACTCATAATGATCCTCCTGCCTCAGCCTCCCGAGGGCTGGGATTACAGGCACAAGCCACCATACCCGACTAAAAGATTTAATAAAACATTTAGAGAAGGTTGAAATTTTTATGTAGGTAATGTGGCCACCCTCTGAAGAACTCTGTACGTAGCCTCAGAGTTGTGTGTGTGGTGACAGAAGTGACTTTTGGAAGAAGGGATTTAGATCCACATTTTCTGATGAGTATCTGGTGCAACCGGGACTGACTCGCCTTCCCTCCCTCATCCTGTTCTTCAACCCACTTCCTGAGCTAAAGAGCACATTTCAAACCCTGTCAGTGGGCTGGGGATATAGCTCAGTGGAATAAGCGCTTGCCTAGCAAGCGCAGGGTCCTGAGTTCGATCCCCAGTACCGCAAAAAAAAAAAAAGTAAGTGGTTTATCAAACCCTGTCAGTTAGCGATGTCACTCCATCTGCTTGCAACCTGCCCCTCTGTGGGACCTCACCCAGCCTTCCCAAAATGTTCCTGGGGTCTTACCTTAGCTGTCACATGCCCAAACCCTTGTAGCTCTTTCAGGAAGTTATTTGTTTATTTTGTCTGGCCCTGGGATCACACCCAAGGCTGTGTGCATGCTGGCAAAGTAGTCTGCCATTGAGCTACCTCCCTTGCCCTGATTGATTTTTAATTAAAAGTTGTATATATGGAATACAATGTGCCATTTTGAAATTTGGATTGTGGAAGGCTAAGTCAAGCCAGTTAAGGAGCATAACACATTTTTTTGTGAAAAAAGCAGCATAATCATGGGTATATCACACGTGTTTATTTTTTAGAATATTTCTATTTGTGCTAGGTGTGGTGGTGCACACCTGTAATCCCAGCATCTGGGAGGGTGAGCCAGAAGGACCACTGTGAGTTGTAGGCCAAGGTCAGCCTGCACTATATAGCAAGACCCTGTCTCAAAAATAATTTTTTTCTATTGATGAATTACAAATTTTAATTTTATGAGTTTTATATTAAAGAATGAGTGCTTAAAAGAAAAAAATATTAGAAATAAAGTTTTTTTGGGGGGTATTTTTTTGTCTTTGAGATGAGGTCTCGCTATGCAGTTCAGGCAGACCTTGAACTCACTTTGTAACCCAGGCTGGCCTGGAACTCACAGCAATCCTCATGCCTCAGCCTCTTGAGTGAAGAGTCTGAGATTACAGGTGTGCACTACCATGCCCAGTGTATCTGGATTATTTGTCTTAACTAAAAATATCTTTCTTGTGTTAGGGACTGAATTCAAAGTTTAGCACACATTAGGCAAGTGCTCCATCCCTGAGCCACCTCCCCTCCCCAGATTAAAATTTTGTACCTTCTGATAGGAAGTAGATTTATCAAGAGCAAAACAAGCATAGTTTCAAAAATGTAATAGCATAATCTAAACATGTAAAGGTATATGAAGATAAATTTCTTGTGTGTCCTATAGATATTTTAGGGGAAAGCTGTCAATTTAAAATAATAAAATTAATAACTGGCTCTGTTGCTGAATTGAGGCCCCTTCTTTTTTTTGTTTTTTTGTACTGGGAATCAAACTCAAGACCTTGCGCTTGCTAGGCAGGCACTTGTGCCACTAAGCTACATCCCCAGCCCCCAGGCCCCTTCTTAAAAACATCATTAGGAATAAAAACAGTGCCAGGTGTGGTGGTGTGCACCTGTAATCCCAGCACTCAGGAGGCTGAGGCAGGAGGATCATTGGGAGTTTGAGGCCGGCCTGGGCTATAGAGTGGGCTCAGGGCCCGCCTGAGCTGTGTTGTGAGACCCTGTCTCAAAAAGACAATAAATAAATAAATACAGAGAATAAAAACAGGAGAGTAAATTTGGGGGGGGGGCTTCTTTTTGGGATAGAATCTTGCTATGCATTTCACGCTGGCCTTCAGCTCACTGTGTAGCTCAGGCTGGTCTCGAACTTGGAACAATCCTCCTGCCTCAGTCTCCCAAGTGCTGGGATTACAGGCGTGTGCCACCACGCCCAGCTAGGAGAGTAAATTTTTAAATTAAAAAAAAAATTTTTTCTGGGGGTGCTGGGGATCAAACCCAGGGCTTTGTGCATACAAGGCAAGAACTCTACCACTGAGCCACATCCCCAGCCCAAGTTAAAACATCTAATGAAATGGGTTTAATGTGAACTGAAGATGCACAAAACTACTATACTTAGCTCCATAACTACCATGTCAGCAAAGTGCGGTCCTCCTTACTTGACTGCCAGGCCGTTGGCAGCTTACAAATTTAATCTGTTTTGGTTTTGTTTTCCTAGTAGAATATACAGAATTCATATAAGCCAGGTGTTTTGAATGGTGCACGAAGGCAATGATACTTTCTCATTATGTTTTGCTATGTATTATAATGAGATGTGGCATAAAGCTTAGCCCCATTGTGTTACACCAGATGGCTCGACGAGCAGAACAGTTCTGCTGTGTTAGAATGAACGGTGAGACCAACGCTAACTTTAAAATATCTCTGTAGTTGCAATAGCTGCTGGCCGAAAGCTTGCCCACAGACTTTTCGAATGCAAAGAAGATTCCAAGTTAGACTATGACAACATCCCTACAGTAGTCTTCAGTCACCCACCTATTGGGACAGTGGGGCTCACCGAAGGTAGGTGCTTCGAGAGGAGGGCGTTAGTGGTTGCTTCCTTTGAGCTAGGTCCCTGTCAGTTAGCTAAATGTGTGTCGGTCACCAAATTACGCTCTTCATTTTTATTTATTTATTTTAAACAGGATCTTTCTATATAGTCCAGGCAGGCTTCCAACTCCTGGGCTCAAGTGATCCTCCTGCCTCAGCCTCCTAAATGCTGAGACTACTAGCACACACCAGCATGGCTGGCTTCTCCCTTTGTCTATCTGTCCGTCTGTCCACCCATCCTTCCCTCCCTCTCCTTTCTTTCTTGTTTTTTGACACAGGGTATTACTGTGTGGTCCAGGCAGGCCTTGAAGTCACAGTGGTCCTCCTGTCTCAGCCTTTGGAAGAGCTGGGATTGCAGGTGTGCATCACCATGCTTCGCCCATTCCTTTCTGGTTAATCGTAATCACAGTTCTGATTTACTTCAGAGTTACTCATCCTTTGGAAGTAGTTTCTTTTCCCCACACAATACTATTTATCTGATTTTTTTAAAAAATCTTTTTTGTTTGAACTAACATCACATTTAAAGTTATAAAAACAATACAAAGGACTCCTGTATGTCTTAATATTTTTGCTTATTTTCTTTATTATAAACCCACATACACTCTTCAGTATATTTTAGTATGGTTTTCTTTTTCTTCTTCTTCCTCTTCTTCTCCTTTTCCTTTTCCTTTCTCTTTCTCTTTCTCTGCCTCTTTTCTTTTTCTTTTCTGACAGATTCTCACTCTGTAGCGGCTGGCCTTGAACTCAGCACATAGCCTGGGCTGGCCTCGGAACTCGCGATCCTCTGGCTCCACACTCCTGAGTCCTGGGGTTACAGATGTGCACCACCGTGCCTGGCTATGTATTTTTTAAGAACGGGCCGGTACAGTTTTCAAGTCTGGACCTTACACAAATTTTGCCAATTATTGTGTTTATGTCATTTTCAATATTTTTCCCCGAAGTCTAGAATTCACTGCAGGATAATAGATAATGTGTAGTTTTTCTGCCGGTCTGGTCTCCCCTTAAAGCAGAGACGATGTTTTAGCTTTTATCTCATGTGCCATTGACATCTATATTTAGGATGTTCCTTATTGTGGTTTGTTTGATACTTCCTCATGGTTTGATTCAGGTTATATATTTCTGACCATCTCTCCATTAATTGTTCGGTTTTGATAAACGCTTTTTTAAATGTGCATCATAGATGAGGCCATTCGTAAATATGGAAAAGACAACTTGAAGATCTATTCCACCGCCTTCACGCCGATGTACCACGCCGTGACCACAAGGAAAACAAAGTGTGTGATGAAGATGATTTGTGCTAACAAAGAGGAAAAGGTACAGAAAAATCCAGTAAGCCCGCAGCACTTGGCAAAATTGAAAAGGATGTTGGTACCCTGGTTAGGGGAAGGAGGGTGCGGAGAGGCCGGGTAGGTGAGTCCTCTGGTTCACTGGGCAGCCCCCACTTATCTGTCTTATAGGGTGTGATGAAAATACAATCAGTGTTTAAATTTCAAAAATTTATTGTAGTAAAATACACCTTGCCCTTAATCCCCCTCAAAATATTCCCTCTTGCTGGGCATGGTGGCTCACGCCTGTAATGCCAGCACTCAGAGGCTGAGACAAGATTGTTGTGAGTTTGAGGCCAGTCTGGGCCGCAGAGTGAGCTCAAGGCCAGCCTAAAGTGCATAGCAAGACCCTGCCTCAAAAAGACAAAAAAAAAAAAAATTCCCTCTTGCTTCAAGCACACTTATCCCATTGTTCTGGTCCTCTCCACCCCTTTTTTCCTTTTGTCTTTTGAGACAGAGTTTACTATGCAGTTCCGGCTGGTCCTGAGCTCACTTTATAGTATAGGGCGACCTGGAATTCCCAGCCTCAGCACTATTTTGATAGGGATTAATGGTTATGTGTTTTTTACTGCAGTAAATTTTTTCTTTTTAAGTTAAACTTTCACCATATCTTTTGATCACATTGTTGCGGGGAGGTCATCTTATATCTAGAAAGAAAGTCCCATTCCTTTTAAAAGCTAAGGGGACTAGGCCAGACGTGGTGGTGCACACCTGAGATCTCACCACTCGGGAGGCTGAGGCAGGAGGATCAGTGCGAGTTCGAGGCCAGCCTGGCTACGAAGTGAGCTCAAGGACAGTTTGGACTGCACAGTGAAACTCTGTCTCAAAAAGACAATTTTTTTAAAAAGGGAAAGGATAAAAGACCACCCAAAGCTTTGCATCGTTGACCAGTAGGCCAGAATGGATAGGAAACTCAGAAATATTGGGAAATGGGAAGTTTAATGGAAAGTCAGTTTCACTTTAACAAAACAGAACAGTGAACTTTATTGAGCCAGTTTTTTCTAAGATAGTCTGTGCTTTGGTTTAACTCTGAAGGCTCTGTCTATTTCTGGTGTCTACACCATTTTCTGTTCCCCTCAGCAAAGTGGGAGGGTTCTGTTTCCTTCACTCCCTACCAGCACCTGTTCCTTGGCTTTATTGTTCTTTTTTTTTTTAATTTGATTTTTTTGTCTTTTTGAGACAGAGTCTCCCTATGCAGTCCAGGCTGGCCTTGAGCTCACTTTGTAGCCCAGGCTGGTTTTGAACTCGCAAGGTTTCTCCTGCCTTAGCCTTCCGAGTGCTGGGATTATAGGTGTGTGCCACCACTCCTGGCACTATCTTAACCATTTAAAAATGTACAGTTTGTCTTTACCTAGTTATTTTTGTGGCTTAATTTTGTAATCCAGCTTTGCTTTTATTGAGCTCTTTACCTAAAATTATTTGCTAAAGGTGGTCATTTACTGGTAGTTTCTAATATAGAGAGAAATCTCACCAGAATACAATTAGAAACAAATACCTCTCCGTATCATTCATGTAGCCAGCTAGTGCAAATGGATGGGGGCCTTCGAAATGCTGACTGCCAGGCTTGGCTGCAGGTGGAGGGTTGGGGGAAAAGCAGGTGGGGTCTCCTCTATAGATTTGTCTTCTGGGAAAGATGGACAGTAACTATCCAGTCCCTCAGGAAAAGTCCCACTGTAGCTGTGATAGAGCCATGACAGAGAACTGTTGCTCTGGAGGGATCATGTGACAGACGTTAGCTAGTCAGGAAGATAGAACTGCATAGCCATCAGAAAGGTGAATGGACCTCAGCTCTGAAAGAAGGGAGGAGGGCTGGCCAGACAGGGTTCCCCTGTACGAAGGAGACAGCACAGTAGCCATGGGACAGAAGGAAGCCGGCCGGGCCAGGAGAGCCTGAGGGAGAGCTGCGCAGCACGTGCTCCCCCAGTTACAGCGCAGGCCCTGGTTCTTTCTCCATGTCAGGGCTGCATATCTAATGAAAAGCTTTGCTTCACTTGCCTCTGCCTTCTTCCTCAGGTGGTTGGGATCCATATGCAGGGGATCGGCTGTGATGAAATGCTGCAGGGTTTTGCTGTTGCAGTGAAAATGGGAGCAACAAAGGCCGACTTTGACAACACGGTCGCCATCCACCCTACCTCTTCTGAGGAGCTGGTCACGCTCCGCTGAGAGCCCAGAGCCTCGTGCAGCTGCTGTTTGGACCAGGATACCTTCTGATCGAACCAGACTGTTGTGTTCACTTCCTATTCTTTTTTTATGTTTTATGTTTCCTTATCTTCATCAGGATCTTCCAACAGTGGAACTTTTTGGTAAAGAACAGACCTTGCTTATGTAGTCAGATATGTGTTGTTTCAATTCCAGGGTTGATTTCCATTCGATCAGATCTCGTGACGATTCATGTTTTAACGTTTTTTTGCTAACAGCTCTCTACTGGTTGGTTTTACGTTGTTGTTTTAGCCTCATCCCAAATCTAAAACTATATGAAGTACAATGAAGTTCACGTACTGGAAGGAATAGAGCCCAGTAGTTTTTATAGAGGAAAACAGGGACAAATTTTTATATTTAAATAACACAAGAGCAAGAATCTTTCTATTTTTTGAAGCCAGTACAGCACTTTGCATATTGCAAAGCTGCTTTAAGGATGTGACCTTTCTCTAATCTCCTCTATTTTATTCTTTTTGTTTGTTTGTTTTAAATGATGACAAATTGGATTATGTTCCTGTCTTAAGATGAGGCACATAAGCTCTGGAGAGATTTGAGGAGGCCGGTTAACTACCTGAGAGTCAGTCTAGGGATGGTTCGTGCTCTCAGAAGAAGATTTCGAACACTTCACAAGTTCCTTCCTTGTGTGTTCACAGTTCAGTCAGTAACCTCAACATTTGTATGTGTTCCTGTTGTTTTGTTTTCTTCTGACAGATGTTCCAAATACTTGCAAATCACAGCCTTTTCTTCATATAAAATTTTTTACGAATTTAATACCAGTTTATGTTATAAGAATGGTCTACCTTGGAGATCAAATGCCAACACGTGGGGAGAGGGGTGCCTCTTAAAAATAAAGACCTGATTTGTAATTTAAAAAATACTTGGTAGATTAATGGTTGAGTTAGAAGAACAGCCTACAAATCACTTTCTTTTCATTGTTTCTGTCAGCTAAGCAAGCTAAATTTTTCTGTGGTTTTTATTAGGGTGTACAGTGCTTCTAAATTCTTCCATCCAGTTTTTCCTGAATGCCTTTCAGGGTAGCCATGGCCAGTTGCTGCACCGATTTCTTAAGTAGACCCAGGGCCGATGAAGGAAAAATACCACAGTAGTAACCAGGCTGTGTACTGATGCTGCGCTGAGAAAAGAGACTCACCAGCCCTGGACATTGCCTGAGGCAGCCGTCCCTTCCAGGAGCTTGGAAGGCCGTGAGCTGAACGTCGGCGCAGCCCTCCTGTTGGGGTCCCCACTCTGCACATGGGAGAAACTCGGAGCCTCTGCCAGGGAAAGGGAAGGCTGCAGAGGCCGCATCCATTCTAATATGACACGTTCATCCGTTCCTTTTTTTTTTTTTTTTTTTTCCGGGACCGGGGATCGAACTCAGGGCCTTAGTGCTTAGTGGCAAGCACTTACCCCACTGAGCTATACCTCCAGCCCAAACATCCGTTCCTTTTTTTTTTTTTTTTTTTTTTTTTGACACGTTCAAACATTCCCATGTTTTTTGTTTTATTTTGTCTCAGTGCTGGGAACTGAACTCTGGGCCTTGTACGTGCCTAGCACAGGCTCTGCCTCTGAATTGCACTCCCAACCCCAGCAGTACTGCTGGTCCCTTGTGTATCTTTTGTGCTGCCTGTGTACTAATGCCATCATAAAACAGCATGAAAATCACCTTTCCCGAGATCCAGTACCTTCTTATCTGCCCGCAAATCCCCCAGCCCTTGGGATGATGTGGCTGAACAGCCTGGCTGACGCAGAGCACTGGGGAGCAGAGAGAGCAGGGCAGCTGGTATATGATGCGGCGCACGTGGCGGGTGCTTGGTAGGTGTATACTGAGGAAAAAGCGTGATGTTTCCGAGCTACCTAGTTGAGAGTATGTTTCTACACAAAGGATGATAGGGTAATTGAGCACAGGAAAACCACATCATTTATTGACTAACATTGCACTACTCTAGATGTAGGAATATAGCACACGGGTATAGTGCTTGCCTCGTGTGAGTTTGATCCCCACTGAGAGAGAGAGAGGAATACTCTGAAGGGGGCCCTATTAATAACTGGAGGGACTTGGGCATAGTAGAGTGCATGCTAAGGGGCCCCTGGTTCAGTCTCAGCACTAAAATCGAGGTGTCTCTGTGTATGCATACGTATGGGAAATAGGCACAAATTGGAACTGTTCCAAACAAGCTGTGCATTATTGGGTAGAGTGCCTTAGTGCTGGGGAAACCCGGGACAGCTTCAAGAAAGGGGGGTATGTAGGACTTGAAATTGGGGGCTGTAGAAGAGAAGGTGAGGGGTACGGTGAAGTACAGTGAAGGCAGGAATGGGTAAAGTACTGCTGCGGAGCGAACTACCTGAGAACTTGGCTTAAAAGAGAAGCTGGGGAAGAGGTTGACTGCATTCCCCAGAACAGGGCCTCCCTGCCTGATTGCCAAGGTGCCCCTTTGCTGAGGTCACCCCTTAGTGAGTGTTGACATGAGACGCAGTTATCTGCATGGTTTCACCCACTCAGAGGGGTCTCTTCCTACCCCTTCCTGAGACTCCCTTGTCTCCAGGTTTTACTCTGTGAAGACAGCCCGTGAATCACTGTAGAAGCAGGCACATAGATTGAACAATTGCGAGGATGTCCCTCCCTGCTGTGCAGGGTTTCCACCCGGGGGAGCTGCAGGCTGCAGCCGTCCACCTGCTGGTTGTGCCTGCGTATCCTCTAGAGACGCCTGAGAACCAGGCCCCGCTTCTCTCTTCCTTCAGAGATCACAGGGACACCTCTGAAGGCATCGGTGCCCCTGGTAGAAGGGAACGTGGGGAGAGGAGCACCGCGAGGGCTTGAGCCTCCTCCTGTTATTTATTTGTGCTCTCAGCGTCAGCTCAGGCCCAGGCTCCCACGGCTTCCCCTCGATGGTGGAGCGCTGCTGTGTGTGGCCAGCTTTGTGGCTGGGTGTATCAGATCACCCCCTCCATGGGCCGCTTGGGTTTCATGGTAACTTGGTGGCCCATGAGTGAGCATTCACCTTCTGCTAGGACCCAGTGGCAAGCCAAGAGTTGTTTCTCTAAAGAGCAGTGTTTATCGACAAAGGATATAGGACTTTGCTCCAAAATCCTATGTGCTTGCGCTGCAGCACGCCTAGAGGGGCTGCGCAAGACTCCAGCTTCTCTGTCTGACAGCAAGCACCACTGATCTGCTGGGTGTGCGGTCCACACGGTACGGCAGCCTCCGCTGATGCAGAGCTTGCTTCTCTTCCGGGCCCACTTAGACCTGCCAGCTTCTCGGGCCACTCTGTGACTGGGCTGGAGTAGTGCGTCCAAACAGACTTGCCACCGAAACCCAAAGAGGCCCTCTGGGTGCCGTGTCTGTTTCAGTTGCGGGAGGGCCACTTGCAGCAGCGTACCCTTCGCCCTCGGAGGGGTGAGCCCCACATGCCCCCTACCCCTGGACCCACAGGCCTTCCACTGAGACAGAAGGCCCTCTGAAGTTTTGTTGGGTTTGTTTTCCACTCCCCGGCTTGAAGTGTCTTACCAAGGAAGTGGCTACTACTTCTTGTTCTCTAGGTCCCGTCAGGATCATTTGTCAATGGAGTGACCAATGCAATGCAGGAAGGGAAAGGCAGTCAAGATTCCTGTGAACAGAGCCAGGCATGGTGGCACACACCTGTAATCTCTGCACTTTGGGAAGCTGAGGCAGATAGATCGCTGTGAGTTTGCGGCCAGCCTTGGCTACGTAGTTCAAAACCAACCTCAATTACGTAGTAAAACCTTGTCTTAAAAAAGTAAAGATCCCTATGAATTAAATGATGACAGGCTTGAGAGTTGATATACAACCTGAGATAAAGCAGGGAAGGTGTAGTATTTCTGATCTTACAGCTAAAATCAAATTGCTTCTGGCCTGTATTGTTAAGTAGGGAGAAAAAACATTAGCCAGACCAACAGCTGCATGCCAGCTCCCTGGGGATGTGTAGATTGTCTCTAGCAGTGAAACTATCTCGTACGGCAGCTGCAATTGGAGTCACCACCTGGTTAAACCTACGATAATCCTTGTCACTTTCCAAGCACCTTCTGTCTTCTGCACAGGCCAAATAGCCGAGTTGGGTGGAGATGTGGTGGGAATCACCCCTCTGCCTTTTGAGCCCTTGGTGGCACTGATCTTGTGAATCCCTCCCAAGACACACGATTGCTTTGGGCTTATTATTTTTCTAAGTAGAAGCAGTTCTAGTGCCTTCCATTTGGCTCTTCCTCACCACAGGTGGGGGTACCAGTGTAAATTCTACAACTGCTAAGCAGAGCTTTGAGTTATGTCACCCTTGGGCTGAGGATATAACTCAGTGGCACAGCACCTGCCTGGCAAGCGCAAGGTCCTGAGTTTGGCGCGCGTGCGCGCGCACACACACACACACACACACACACACAGTTACACAACCCTGCACTGCAGAAATAACTACAGGATAGATTCCAGGGGCCACTGTGCACTCAATCTGAGCTAAAACTGCATTAGTCACCTGACCTCCATAAGCCCTACTCTGGTGGGTCATGGTGATGTTTTGTTTTGTTTTTTGGGACTGGCAGTCGAACTCAGGATCCTGTGCTTGCCAGGCAGGCGCTTATGCCACTGAGCTATATCCCCGCCCCCACAGTGACATTTTGTGTCCTTTGAATTAATGCCAGTCAGAGCCAGTGTTCCTGAAAAGTCAGATTACTCCCCAGCCCATTGACCCCCTAATAAAATACTTTGCGTCCTTTTGTGAGATAGTTGGAGAAAAATTAGCAATATAATTTCTGGGTAATGTGACCCTAACTGACAACAGTCCTTTCTGTTTTTCTTTGTTTTTCTTTTTAACACAATAATCTTTAGATTACAAAAATAAGGCACTGAATTGGAATAATAGAATACATAATATATCAAAAATGTGAAATGTTTTAAATATATTCATATCCATTTAAACTCTGTGGATGAGAGCCTGTTCCCCTACATCACTAGAATTGGTTAGTCTACAAACATTACACCGCACATAGGCATGGTTAAGGGGTGGACACACAGGATGTGAACAAATCCTGATGTTGATGGAAGAAATTGATGCCAACTCTCACCCTGTCTCTGCCATTTAAGTACGTAGTTGTCAGCGGCCTGGTTCACTGATTTATGGCTTATTTTTTCCCTATGGTATTTGTTAAGTTAGATTCTTCCATAGCATAAATCCCTCCACAGGAACAAGGCCGTCTGTTTTGAGAACTGAATGGTCTCTATCAGGTCACTTGGTATCTTGTGATCCAGTTCATGCATAAATACATTTTGCAGTATGGCACTATGTATAGGAAAATGAACTGATTAGAAATGATGTGCTCAGTTTGAGTTGGAGACTCACTTTCACCTGTGTGTAACCTTGAAATTACCTGTGGCGGGAAATAGAATTAAGTAGAAGGAAGAGACGAGAGGTGTTGTTGAAAGAGTTGTCCCTGGGTTGGAGGTGGTTGGAGAGGAGTTGGGCACTGTGAATGCCAAAGCCAACCTCAGGTCAGAAGCTCCATGACTCACAAAAGTCAAAGGGTTTTGCAGAGGGCTGATTGGCAGTGGCTGCCGTCTTGTGAAAAACACATAAAGCCCGGAGACTGACCGCTTCCTCTGAAGTTGCACAGAGGTTGAAGGCAGCAGTATAGAGTGGGTTTCATAAGCATTTGTATGTGTTTTCTTGAAGCACTCTTGATGCATCCTCCACGCAACCTTTACTACGTGCCGCCTTTCACATGGCTCGTGTGCAATACTGACCAGGCTTCGTTTTGCAGGTTCCAAAGTCCGGAAGGCATCCGTGGGAGGGGATTGAGAGAGTGCATGACCTACACGTCACACTTCCAACATTACCTAAGAGGCAGAATAAGATAAGATGCCAACAAAGACAGTCCTCCTGCTTAGATGTGCAGCCAATAGGAAGATGACAGGAAAGACATACCACACCATTAAATCTTCATGAATTTTCCTGATTGGAACTTCTTTAAAATGTTGACAACTCGAGTTCTTTCTTACGTGGGCCTGGTCTCCCTTCCAGGGTTCGGAGGCTGTAAGCTGGGCCAAATCCAGTAGTCAGATGAGGGGCTGCAGCTCTGTCTTTTATGACTCAGTCAAGACTTCTGTTTGTTTGACCTACAGCTCTTGCAGTTGTGCACAGAATGGAAGATTTGGTAGACCGTTCACCTATTGTAGAAGCAACATGGTCAGCTGGCCAGCACTGCAGGGCAGGCTGTTCTGATTAACCGCTGACTTTACTATCCATGAAAGTAATCAGACCCACTTGCCTCTGGCAATTAATTGCTGCCACTGGTCCCCAGTCAGTGTGGGATCCTGGATGTTCTTTGGGATTTTTGTTTGTTGTCTTTCTGAGACAGGGTCACACTATGCAGTTCAGGCTGGCCTTGAGCTCACTTTGTAGCCTAGGCTGGCCTCGAACTCAAAAGGATCCTCCTGCCTCAGCCTCCCATGTTCT